>PVHY01004595.1:26405-53905 GCA_004024945.1 Uropsilus gracilis
AAAAAAAAAAAAAAAAAAAAAAAGGTTTCTATCATTAAGCTTTTGTTTTGACTTTTCGTTTTCCAGGTGAATCTTACAGATTTGTTAAGATCTTTGAAAAGGTCTAATGGAATATAGGCAAAAATCATACTAAACATGAAGATTAACTTGCAGGAGAAGAACGCTTCCCATTTAGGAGACATAAATGCATATCTACTTTATTTATATCTTCTATTTTCAGGGCCTTCAGGCTTTTTTTGAAGCTACAGGTTTTTATGAATTTCCATATAGATATTATGTATTTCTTGTTAACTTATTCCTTGTGCTGTTTCTTTAACTAAAAAAACTTTATTAATAGTTTTAAAATTGGTCATTTTTACTATATAAATGCTAATGATGTTCATATAATGATTTCTACCAATTTTTTAAACTTATTAGTTTAAATAATAGATTACCTGTTGACTTTAACATTTTCTGGATTAATAATTGTATTGAATAAAAATGATTTTGCCTTTTCGTTTTATACCTGTAACTATTTCGATTTATACCTGTAACTATTTTTACTTATCTTTCCACATTGTCTAGACTTTCAATAACTGAAATAGTGTTGAAAGTAGGTAACCTAGCTTTGCCTTTCTGTTTTAAGAGAATGTTTCTGATATTTCATATGATGAAAGGCAACTTATATGACCCTAAGTCATGTGAATTTACAACTTCAAGTAGTGTGCACATTCATGTGTAATTCTTATGGGTTTAAAAATTAGGGCAGTGTTACAGTGACAAGGATGTTTTTCTTATTCTTTGTTCTAGAAAAAAATTACACTATAGATTAACTGTTTTAAGTTCTGATAAAATTTAACATTTTATTCCAAATTTATAGCTTTCTAGGAAACCATTTCATATAAATATTCCAATCTCTTGGCATAGAATTATGCATACTTTGCAATTTAGAACATCTTTCCTTGCTTTTCTCCTTCCTAATCTTTCTTTTGAGTCCTCTTTTTCCTTTGAGAATAATAAAATAGGTTTTCTTTCTATTTTATAGACCCTTTAAAAAACAACATATTTTCTGTTCTCTGGAGAAAATTCTTTGTAAGCTTCTTAGATCAAGTTTAATAAATGTATCATTGATATTTTGTGTTTCTATGTATATCTACTAGTGTGCCTTTCTAAATATCCCTACTTCTTTTCTGTTTATGATGTGTTAAAATATAGTTTATCAATTTCTCCCAGAATTTTATTATATTAAGGTATCATTAGTTTACAAACTATGTACTTTAGAGAAGTATATTACCATACCACACCTAACATCAAGACAATTATTACTTCCAGCTTTATATATTACAAATCTATGTAGTTGGAAAAATTTTAACTGCTGTATTTTCATGGTGGACTACAATGAATAAGAGAGTTTTAAAAAATCTGAAATGCTTTCCCCCCCCAGTCTTAGTATTGCCCTGTTTTCTCATTATCTTTCTAGTTAACATATACACATATTCTTTATCTAATTACTCTCAATTTTTCCATGCTATTTCTAGGTGAAAGCCTTATGGATACGTTGCATTTGTTCTTACAAACATATGTTATATGTTTACTAGAAGTTTAATTTAACTTACTGACATGACTTGTAATAGTGTGTATGATCTCTTCCAACAATCTTATTTTGGGTGGTAAATGAATTTGCTTGTCTGAAAAATGTTCATTTGGTTGTCTCAAAATTTTAAAGGCCACATCCTTTGCTGTCTGGACACCAGAACTGACGACAGTATTGATCAGAAATATGATTCTATTCATATTCGTGTTCATTTTTTTTGTTCCTGCCTTATATAGTACAAAGCTTTTATTCTATTATGGAAGATACTAGAGTGCTTAAAAAATTATCCTTACCAAAAATGTAATCAGGATGTGGTCTTTGATAGTTACTCATATTCACCTTGCTTGGTGTTTATGGTCCTTTCAATCTAAGGATTTGTGCATTTCTTTTGTTACAGAGTATTTTTGTCTATAATTTATTTACTTAAGCCACCATGCCTGGCCTTTTAATTATTTATCTCCATCTCTTTCTAGAACCTAGGTGTTGGAAGCAATTTTTTAGATCCCAAATGATTGTTTTATTCTAACTTTCCTACCACATATTCATCTGAGCTTGATACTCTGCCAACTTTGTTATTACAATTGTATAGCTTTTATCCATTAGAGTTTTGCTCTGTGGATTTTATTTTTATTGGTTCTCAAGTTGGCTCCCATTTACTTTCTAATAGCTAATGGCATTCTGTCTTTTTTCTTTTATTATTAAGTGCTCATTTATTTTTTAAAATATTTTTCCAGTTAATGACTTTTTGGGGAAAAAGAGGGGTAGATGCTAATGTTCAGTCTCCTAACTAGACCCAAGTTATAATATTTTTCTTAATTAATATCTGCGGATCACAAAGACGAGACCTGTTTATGAACACTGCATTTACTTTTAGAATATATTTGTGGCTATTATACACATTTTCAACTTCAATAAATTTAATCAAGGACTTAATTTGATGACCACTTAAATGCAAAGCTAGAGACACCAACAGTTATCAAGTGTCTGTATACCTATATAGCTGTAAATAACAGTTTCATCCATCTATATAGGCAATAATAACTCTAAAGATAATGAATTAGAGGATAAAGTAGGATCATTTTACTCTGTGCTTTTTCTTTTAATAAATAGAAGTGCACCTGAAAGTCCATGTCCACGTTCTCAGCATTTCTGAAGGCTTCTTATCAAAAATGCTCTTATTACCCATAATTTTATGTATTGATTTGTATAATGAATGCATTTCGAGGAAAAAAATCCAGTATCAGCTATTCTTGCTTATCTTTTTCTTTTTATTGAACTACCAAGACTGATATAGCACATCACTAAGCAAAAAGTGCTACTTACTATGCAAAAGGCACAGTCAGTGATTGGCATCTAAGACCAATTGATCTACCCATTACCACTCTCTCCCTACCCCCACTAGCACTACTATGAAGTTATTGATTTAAACACTGTCGATCGGTTTCCATTTTCTGATTTTGGGCAGGCCAATTAAGAAAGTGAGTAATTGTGATTACACTGCTTCAGGATCAATTACATTTGATGCAAGGCAAACTGTTCTTTTTGGAATGCACGAAAAATAATTTTTGATTTAGCATGCTTATGTGTTTAATAAAACCTAAAAAAAAAGTAACCAATTTTACCTCACAATAGAAAATGTTTAATATAGTCAAGTTTTTATATAAAATAAATTTATCATTTTTCTAAAATTAGTTTTAGAGAAACTGAGAAAAAATTATTTATGTACACTGTGCAATGTAAGATAAAAATCACACATTACCTAAAATTCATCTGATCTAAAAGATGTTTAGTTTTGAAAAACAAAATGTAAATTCTGTCCAATGGACTAAATAGAATATTTATAATGAAATTAAAAAAAATACCACAAATCCACCTCATTACTAGAACTATAAGAGATTTTTTAAATATAAATTGATAAGAAAAATACAATTTTTCAGTTTTAAATTCTGCTCTTACTTGGTACAAGAGCTCTGTCATTGGGCTCACATTGTTGAAATCATTAAAATGAATATACCTCTGGTGTTGGAAGCAAATCTATTTAGAATGATGTTACTCATAGTCTTGCGCTCAGTAATATTGATCTGTGTTGTCTAATAGAAAAATAATAAACAATTACTAGGCAATGTTGGGAAAAGTAATCAGTTTTTATATATCACTAATATCACAGACCTCCCAAAACATAAAGGTGATGATCTGCATAAAATCAATGTGTTATGCTACATTGCTTATATTTATCATTGAAGGTTTTCAGCAATAAATGGTACATTAGGCCTGAGTTTACTGAGTTTAGTAAACTGAAAAGGTATTAAAAAAAGGTTATATTTAACTTATAAACTTATTTAAAATGTCTACTTCCTAAATTAGAAGATTTTTATAATAAAAAATTCTGTTCAAAGCTAATTATAATTTAGACAAAGTATCTTAACTCTTGTATAATAAAAACAAAGCAACTTCAAATTAAATAACAAATCATATCTTGAGAAAAATATTCAAAGAGTTCAAAGGCAATTCTTAAAGATGTATGAATATAATTTTGAAATAATTTCTTTTGAAATAATTTACTCATGTTTTTTGAATTTCATCAGAAAAGTAGAAAACATTATATAAATGCAATAACAATGCCAAAATCCAATCTCAGAAAAGCTCTTTTGGTCAATGTTCAACTATAAAACCTTTTTATCAAGAGCAGGTTGTAAATTAAAGAGAAAAATATATGGGGTTTAGGTGCTAAGAGAATCAATAATCTTTATTTAAGTAGCTCAAGGTAAACATATCAGGTATTTCAAAAGATAACAATCTCTAGGTATTTCATGAATATTATTAAAGTTCTACATTTCTCCTGGATTTTCATCATGAATTTTCTCATGGATTTTTAAAAACTATAGCTAATTAAAATTTTACTTAGCAGTAGTTTATACTACCCAATAAACTATGAATTTCAATCACATATGGCAGACTATAATGACTAGCTGAGTAATAAATATTAAAAACACAGATATCACACGCATTTGCAAAATTATCCCATGGCAGTATAAATGTTGCTAAAGCAAAGCATGCTTGTTTAAATGTCTTTCTCTTTTAAAGAAAACAGCTACTGAAAGTCTAGTTTGTGTGTGTGTGTGTGTGTGTGTGTGTGTGTGTGTGTGTGTGTGTGTGTGTGTGTGTTCTGAGACGAGGTCTCGCTATTTTTGCCCATGGAACCGCAGACTCACGATGCCCGGGGTACCACGGACTCAAGCAATCCCCAGCCTCAGCTTCCCAGGTAGCTGGGATGACAGGCATGCGCACGCCCAGCTATTTTTTTGGAACTAGGATTTGCTATGTTGCCTTGAGCGGGACTCTAACCGCGATCCTAGGTTCCTGCTGCGGCTTCCTAGACTGCTACTTACAGGCATGCGCCAGTATGCCTGGCCATGAAAGTCTAGTTTTTGATCTATTATTTTTTACAGGTAATATAAAATACAGGAGAACTGAACTTACCACAACTGGAAACTGGCAGTCTGAGTGGAATCACAAAAGTCAATACCCATTGAAACAGTAATGGATCCCTCAGGCTCAAGAGTTTCTAGGAAATATGATTATTTAGACATGAAAATATGGGGGATGTGAAAAAATAAACACTGAAAATTTATATAATATTTGTAATTTGGTTAAAACAGTCAAGTTTTAACACTGGCTCATAAGAACAATTTCAAAGTAAACTATTAAAGCAAATTATAAAGTAAATTCATCTTTTTCACAACTTTTTTCCTGCACATACTCCAATATTTATTAATTTTAGAAACAGAGCTCATCCTTAGAAATATCATGAATTGCCATATTATCATTATAGGCACTGGAGAAAAGAAATGTTTCTATGTGGAACTACTGAAATGGACTCAGGGTGATTTTATGAGATTATGTATTAAAACTATGTTTTTTTTTTTGTTTGTTTTTGAGACTAGGTCTCGCTATTTTTGCCCATGGAACCGCAGGCTCCCATTGCCCAAGGTACCACAGACTCAAGCAATCCCCAGCCTCGGCTTCCCGGGCAGCTGGGATGACAGGCGCGCGCCACCACACCCAGCTATTTTTTTTGGAACTAGGTCTCGCTACGGGCCCCAGGTGGGACTCGAACTGCGATCCCTAACCCCGGCCGCTTCATAGGCTGAAGCTTACAGGCACGAGCCACTGTGCCCGGCCTATGTATTAAAACTATGGACTATTTACTCTCTTTTAAACAGTAAACCTTATACAATCTACCAAATTTTCACTGGTAAAACAATCCAAAAATTAAAATGCAAATTAGAGTTGGAAGAAATTAGCTTCTCAGAAACTAACAAGGATAACGAGGATTACAAGGGACAAAATAAGTCAAATCGCAATATTCAGAGAATTGCTGAAAAGAAATTTAGTATTAGACTATCCTGAAAAAACAAAATAGTGATATTTTGTAGATTTGGAATTTCTGATTTGTCATTTATCAACTGACCAAGTGTGGAAAAAAAAGATCAATATAAAAAAAAAAAATCAACTGATTTTTTTCAGTTGAAAATATGAAACTTAAAAAAATAACATTTTATTCTGCTTATTATTTCTGTAATTAGGATAACGAGTGAAATCTTAAATAGCAAAAAACATATTCTTAGTAGAAATACTTATATGTATACTATATATTTAAGTGCAAATGATTTACTGGATTTCTACTTCGTTCAAGGTCTTCAATGTAAGGATACCATAATAGACTACATGGCATCTTTATATTTAGCTTTATTCTGTTAAATAAATAATTAGCACATGCTAATCTAATAGATTGTGACTATATTATGACTTTCCGTTTAATGCTATGACAGAGGCAATAGTACAGCTAGAACAAAAGAGGAGCTCAATAAATTTAAAACATTTACTAGGACATTGTTCAAGTACCAGAAGTCTTGCTGCCTAATTCTTGGGGCAAACAAGCATTATTTTAGAGCAAGTAACTCTAAGGGCAATTTTCTTAGATTTCCCGTAAAGTTATACTTTATCAGTCCACAGCTCTGGCAGATATTCATGATTTAGCTCATTCTATTATCATACACCCTTGTATTTCATTTGACAAAGTGACAGTCTCAAGATGCCTTGTTGATAAGTACTCTTTCACAGTTTGATACTCTTCATTCTTAAGATAATTAACTGTGAGCTTAGTGTCATGCTAATTCTAGAGAACAACGCATGATCAACGGTATGTTTTATAATATGAGTGCTTCAGAGCAAAGCGATCAGCATAATATTATTCATATAATGGATTTATATAATATTTGATATCTACTAAGTTGGGAAAGTTTATTTAGTCAGGTGTCTGCTTCTGAATATTCATTCAGGTGCCTGCATTTGGACAGTGTTTCTGATATAAAGAAACTGAACAAAGAATCGGGAAAAAAAAACTGGCAAAATGATAATAAATCCAAGGCGTATAGCAGGAGGAGGGAGAGTGGTCAAAACAGGGAAGGAAAAGCGCAAGGGATTATGGCAATGGTTTATGGGTGATATTGTGGTGGAAGAACTCTGGAGACTCTACACCTGAGGGGAGAAATAAAATATTGCACAAAAATGTATAATGAGGTAAGAAAAAAAGAAACATACTTGAGAATATACTGAAGCTAAATGTTTTATGTAAGCATATTTAAAAAATGGCTAATATTCCTGGATCACTGCTATATACATCACAAGGTTATACTGAAATAGCTGAAAAACAGTGGCTTTATTGTACCACACCACAAATAATAAGCAATGGAATTACATAGGATGTCATCTACTTTGACATGACAGTTGCATAGTAATTAGTAAAATCTTAGCTGGAGTGTGTGTGTGTGTGTGTGTGTGTGTGTTTAAAATCTCTTAAGTTCCTCTCTTACAATGCTGGTGGGAGTGCAAACTGGTCCAGCCACTATGGAAGACTGTGTGGAGGACCCTCAAACAATTGAAAGTCGACTTACCATTTGACCCAGCAATCTCACTACTGGAATCTACCCAGAGTACATGAAAACATTAATTCAAAAGGACACCTAAACGTGCATGTTCATTGCAGCTCTGTTTACAATTGTCAAGATTTGGAAACAAACCAAATGCCCCAAAACAGATGATTGGCTAAAAAAAATGTGGTACATATACACGATGGAATACTATGCATCAATCAAGGAGGACAAACACATGCCATTCGCAGCAACATGGATGGAACTAAAAAGACTCATATTAGCACAAATAAATCAAAAAGAAAAAGAGAAGTACAGGATGGTCTCACTTACACGATGGATATAGGGAAAAACAAACGAATAAGAAAGAATGAAAACAACCAATGGGACTGAACAATGGAGCGAGAGTGGAAGAGGGGGAAGAAGGTGGGAGAGGTGAAGAGCACAAAAGACCAGGATGGTTAACAAGTGTTAGTGAAGTGGGAAAGCCCCAGGGTATACAATAATGGACTAATGTAATATATATATAAATATACATATATATGCAAATTTTAAGAAGTTTAAATTAAATTAAAAAAAAGAGAAAAAAAGGACAGGGTTATTAGGGAATGGAGAAAGAAAAAAAGAGCCATCTGCATAGTGCCAGGCAGGGAGGAGAGCTGCTTCTCCCCAGCATAGAAATTGTACTGATTCCTTTTTGTTTCTTAATTTATTTATTTTTTTATATATGTTTCACATCTTTGTATTCCCGGGGGATCCCCCCCACCTTCTCTCCCTGACCACTCTCTCCCATATCCACCCCTCCTAATCCCCCACATACTCATCCCTTTTATGAAATTTTCATGTACATGTCTATGGCCTAAATTGTCAACCAGAATAAACTTTGTAATAATAATAATCAAAAATAAAATAAAAAAAAATAAAATCTCTTATGTTCCTAGTGTTTGGGGAAAATAATGGCACTTTATTCCTAATATGCATTTTTTAATTACTAGTATTCTTAAAATGAATTTTTGATTTCTTAAAGGAATCAAAAGGAGGAGCAAAAGGAAGAACAAATCCACTGCATGTTATAGATAAAAAGAAAACAAATTGGTGACAAGCAAAAAGAGCAGCTGGACTCCTTAACATATATGCATGTGTTTTTAAAGTAAACAAAATGCATTACTTCCCTTAATTTGTAAAAAAATATGAAAATGCAATTATTTGTTCTTTGTTGCATGTTGAATATATTTTTGGAAGACTAATCAAAATGTAACTCTACTATCATCTATTGGTAAAAGAAACTAGATGATGTTATATACAAATATACTGCATGGGGAAGAACTTTATCTTGAGAATATATAATAAATGCCAACAAAACGAATGCCACAAGAGTCATTAAAATCACGAAAGAACAGAAAAGTCTATAGCTGGCACTGAGGCAATCGTATACATTAAGGTCACACTATGAGATTTATTATATTTATTTCTTCTATTCTACATAGGCCAACAAAAGGTCAACTCATCAACTCATTATGACAGCTCAAAGAAATGTTAATACTGTTCTACTGTTTTAACCTTTGGATAACATTTTCAACCTTCAGACAATTCATATATCAGCAGCTTGACACTTTTTAAACTAATTTTTTAACAAAGTAAAAAAAGTTGGGTTTCAGATTTCAAGTAATAAAAAAAAACCTCACAAATTTGGATATTTCACAATTTCTTAGCAATATATTATCTTCATAAAAAAATTAAGACACTATTATTTAAATGGCCTTAGCTACCAAATTATTTTTTTAAGGGGGGTTAAGTAGGTTCTGAAATCAATTTACTTTAACTCTACTTTTCTTTAGTTTCTTATAAAAGTCAATCCATTTCATTGATTTGGAACTGCATATTCCTTTCTGTAACAATAACACAAAGAATGACTTTACTGAGTGACTTGAAAATTCGACAACGAAAGCACAGGTGAAGGTGAAAAAAGATAAAAAGTTAAAGGAAATAATAAAGAAGGTACAGTTACCAAGTTTGAGTTTATCTTGATCACTGCTCTTTGATCGTATTCAGCATGCAACAAAGAGCATTGTTCACTGACAAAGGAACTATCAGGAACCTTGTCATGGTCACATATCAAGGATTCAATAAATACAAGCCTTTTATTGTTCCAGCTGAGACTTTACTTGGTCTTTTCCCTAACTAACCCTTAGGGCTGTCTCCACCTAAATAAAACACAAAGAATAGAAATAGACATTCTAAATACTAGTTTTTTAAACTCGACAGTTATATTTGCGTTTTTTAAAATATGATTTTTAGCCTGCACGGTGGTGTATGCTTGTAAGCATCAGCCTATGGAGCATGGCTGGGACTGGGGATCTTAGTTCAAGACCCTTCTGGGGCAACATAGTAAGACCTAGTTCCCCCCAAAAAATAGCTGGGAGTGGTGGCACGCGCCTGTAATCCCAGCTACCTGGGAAACTGAGGCTGGGAACTGTTTAAGTCCGTGGTACATTGGGCAAGGTGAGCCTGCGGTTTCACGGGCAAAAATAGCGAGACCTAAGTCAGTCAATCAATCAACCAATCAATCAAAATAAAATATGATTTTTGGCGACACAATTTTTCCAAATGGAAGGGCCACCAAAGAGAATGTGATCCTCAGTTTGGGGAGATAACACCATAGAACAGGCACTGAAGTAAATAGGGACACACATGTGGCACTGGGGGGCTGCCTGCTTAGCATCAGGCTGGGAGTTGCATGTGGAAATAAAGGTTCATTCTGTTTATTCCAAGAAAATAAGATTTGTGGGTTTGTTTTGAATATAAAAATAGTGTGGTTTTTAAATAGTAGTAACATTTAAAAAATACTTTTTTTTTTTTGCCCGTGGAACCACAGGCTCATGTTGCCTGTAGTACCACAGACTCAAGCAATCCACAGTCTCAGTTTCCCAGGTAGCTCGTATTACAGGCGCACGCCAGCACACATAGCTATTTTTTGGGACTAGTTCTTGCTGTGTTGCCTTGGGCAGGACTCGAACTGTGATCCCCAGACCCTGCAGCGAATTCATAAACTGTCGTTTACAAGCATGTGCTACGGTGCTCAGCCCAATACTTACTTCTTTTTTTAAATTGTGTCTTTTCAAATTACAGTACTGGCTTACCACACTTTATACGATTTAAGGTACACTAACACTTCTGTCACCACATAATGCCCACCACCAATTGCACCAATAATTCTCTACCTAAGCATGATGTGTATAAATACCAGTGAGGTACTATGGGCAATTCCAAATTATATATCTGGAAAGGAAGACAAGTATCATAGTACATATTCTTCCAGTCACTGCATCCTTCATTTTCAATTTATGGAATGTGAAAAGAAGTAGAGACAGGAGGGCACTGGAATTGAGGAGACTAAAACTGGGCAGGGAGTGAAGCTGACCAGGAAGAAAGGCAAGGGAAACAGGTAAAATGAGAAGCAATTCTGATTTTTCAGAAGCACCATTTCATCAATACTGATATTCCCAGGCTGGCACCTGATTCACATAAGGCAAAGAAGTATACTTGTTTTTCTGATAAATTCCGTTTAAAAAGAGAAAACAAATATAAACTGAATATGCTAAGAGTCAAAAATAATATTACATTCTACTTTTTGAATGAACACATTTAATTATCAAATACAGTTTGTTATAAATGAGAATATTTACCTATTGGATCAAAAGCATGCATCTGCATGCCTATGGGAAGTTTTTTCTCCCCTATGTGGATATTTTCTATCTTTTGATCTGTAGTATTATTCATAGTTATTTGTACAGAGACCATTTTATCACCAAAAATGCAAGGTTGTCTTGGAAAGAAATAATGAGCAGCTAGTCCTTTTCCACTCATTCGATGAAGCAACACATATGTTTCCATCGGAACAAAGACAGGCGTACTGACCTGTTGTGCATTGAAAAAAGAAAAAAAAAGACAAATTAGTGGATATATAATAAAAATGGAACTACCATTTGCTCTTCTGGGAATCTACCCAATGGAAACCTCAATGTGGGTAGTACAAAGGGACACCTTTGCTTGGATGTTTATTGTAGCACTATTTATAACAGCAAGGACATGAAAACAACCCAAATGTCCCAACACAGACAAAGGGATGAAAAAGATGTGGTATAGATATACACAATGGAATATTACTCATCAATTAAAAATGACAAATTTAATGAATTTATGGTAACATGGATGTACCTAGAAGAAATCATACTAGCAGAAATGAGTCAGAAAGAAAAAGACAGAAACCAAATGGTTTCACTAATATATGGACAACCAAATGAAAGTACACAATCGGAGGCAGGGGGAGGGGGGGGACCAGCTGGAGTGGTCAGGAAAGGGAGGTGGTGGGTGACCACAGGGCATTAAAATGATGTGAAATATATATATATATCTAAATAATTTAAAAAATTAGTGGATATAGCTACTATTTTAGAAAATACACACAAAAAATGTAACATCAATTCTGGTTTTCACTAAAATTTTATACAAACCATAGCAACAAACATTACCTGGACACCACACAGAAATATATTAACTCAGAAATCATAAAAATGTAAAGGAAATGCCTTCAAGCCAGCATTAAAATTTTTTGTACATATATTTTAGTACATGCCTCCACATACTAAAATATCCTGACAATATATGTCTGAGATGTCAGTTATATAAATACATATTTTTTTAAGAGTTTGTAAATTTTTCATTAGGTTTTTTTCATCTAGGTATAACCTCTATATTTGAACATCTTATAAACTTTCTTGTTAGTATTAACAGTTTGTAAGTTGATTTTCTTATGTTGCTGAAGTCTAAGATAGTATCATCCGCCAATAATGAACATTTTGTACCTACATTTCCAATCCTGATTCCACGAACATTTTTCACCTTGAATATCTTTCACTGTAAACATTTTGGCAAAACAAAGTCACCCTTATCCTTTTTCGATCCTCACCCTAACATTCTTTTGGAGGATCAATCATATGTTTAGCCTTTCACTGAGTTTCAGACTCTTCTATACATTCCAAGGTCAAAGTATTGCATGTAGCTAATCTAACAAGGGCAAGTTTTGAAAAACAATTAATTTTGTAAATTGAATAAGTCTAATGAAGATTTTTCCTATAAGTGAGCTTTCCCAAACTAGGTCATCATCTATTATCATTGCAAGAGTATATATTAACCTATTAAGCAAGTTTACTATACCATTGGCACTTGCTGAAGTAGAAATAATATATTAATTATTAAAACTTCATCAGCAAAACTTCAAATTAAATACTATATATATATAAAATATAAACAGTATCTTCTAAACATCATTAAACTATAGCATCCCTTTTCCAAAAGCTCAACTTGTGAGGGTGAGAAGTTGAAAATAATCACCTTAAAAATGTTCAGGAGTTAATTTGTAAAAACATAATAATTGGCTACATCAAAAATTTCAGCTAAATAAAGTAATGGAGCAGCTGGTCCATGCATTCTACTTTTCTCTTTTCATGATGATAATAGCAATCTAGTTTTTTAAGTTTCAAGGCATTTTCACTTCTAAGTTTTTTACTTATATAAATTTATTTTCAAAATTACTGTTACACTTAACATTGGTTAAGTGTTTCAGACTAAGTTCTAACTTCCTTACAAATTCTGGGTATTATTGATTATTATAACATGAGGAAGCAATCCTGAGCAGTGAACATTCACTCATAGATACAATGGCTGTGAAAAAATAAGCAAAGAATGTGTGTGTGTTAGTTGTATAACACACATATACACACACATAGATTTTATAGATTTATGCTTAGCAAAAATCTTTTTCCTCAAAAATTCTAAATGTACTGAGGACATGACAATCAATTTTAAACACAGTCCTTATTGGGAAAATTGTATTTTTCAGTGTCTCATGTTTATCTCCTTAGTTCAATGCTATGTGTACTGAATACAGTAACCAAGTCTTTTCATCATTTCAAAGATAGTTTTGTTAAATGATATAGACAGTTTTACCTCTATGAAAATTCATACATCATACAAGTTTGGACTATATAGACTATAGGGCATTCAAGTGAAAAGTTGAAAGAGGCAAGTATAGAGTTATATGAGAAGAGCAAAACTGAAACAGGGGATTAGTTTAGAGCAGCTAGAAATTAGTACTCTTAATATATACAAGGTGATCAGAAAGTATGCTTTTAGTCATTTTAAGTGTTATCAACATGCCTTGGTTGATTTATTGATTTTTCTTAATCTAATTCTGGGAGACATAATCTAAACATTTATTTTTCTCTATTTTGCCCCAAAATTCTGCACCTTTATTTTTTTATTTCTAATTTTTTTTGAGACTAGGTTTCACTGTTTTTGCCCATGGATCCGCAGGCTCATGTTGCCCAGGGTACCACAGACTCAAGCAATCCCCAGCCTCAGCTTCCTAGGTAGCTATTTTTGGGGACTTGGTCTCGCTACATGCTCCCAATGGGATTTGAACCGTGATCCCTGGCCCTGGCCGTGGCTTCCTAGGTCACCACCTACAGGCATGCACCACCATGCCTGGCCCCAATTCTGCCCCTTTACTATAATAGCTAAAAAGATGTTAAGGGATGTGCAAAGGAAGAAAAATGCTTAATTTTTTCTCATTAATTTTTTCCAGTCAAGCAAGTTGAAGAAGCATTTCTTAATGAATTCAACATTTAAAACAAGCCCCAAGCCCTAACAATTCTCAAAGATTATCCCTGTTTAACAGAGAGGTCTGTGTGCTCTTCCACAATAAACAGTATTATAAATGGCACTTCTTGGTAATACGTACTTGTTAAAACTAAAAAGGGACTAACTGAAAATGCTTTTTTGATTTTTGTTTTTTTTTGGTAAAGATTCTGTTTTCTAAGCTCCGACAAGTTGTATTAAGTAAATTACTCCAATATCTAGAACAACATAGGTGATCTTTTGTTCAATAAAAGCACTAGGCTTCAGAAATCCTGAACACTGTCCACACGTAATTAAATAATTCTGACAGGAAAACAAGAGCTTTAGTTCAATATTCGTACAACAATAATATTTAGAAAAATATATTTATAAATCTGTGATAGCTTATATTTTACATGTCAACCACAGTGAATGTTTTTTTTTTCTGATTTCACATATTATAAATATCAATAATTTTATAAAGTATGGGAAAAGGTAAAAGGTATAGTAAGTATAGAAGACATAGAACTGGACTGTGAATATGAAGGGTTTTTTTGTTTTTTTTTTTTTTTTGAGATTAGGTCTCGCTACTTTTGCCTGTGGAACCACAGGCTCACGGTGCCCGGGGTACCATGGACTCAAGCAATCCCCAGCCTCAGCTTCCCAGGTAGCTGGGATTACAGGCATGCACCACCATGCCCAGCTATTTTTTTTTTTTTTTTTTTTGGCACTAGGTCTCGCTATGTTGCCCCGAGCAGGACTCAAACTGCAATTCCAGGTCCCCGCAGCAGCTTCCTAGGCAGTCTCTTACAGGCACGTGCCATCGTGCCTAGTGAAAATGAGGGCCTAAGAAATAAAAGATATTTCACAAGTTTGAACAAAGAGTTCATCTCAGGCAAGGCTCAACAAACTAGCCCAGAAGCCAAATATGGCCTCTTGCTTGCTTTATTGATTTAACTCATTCTTTACCTATGGTAGGCAGTTGCCATTGTGCTCTGCCAACAGTCAAGTTGAGTAGCTGCAATGCCTAATAGCTTACTACATGGACGCTTTACAAAGTCTGCTGGCCCCTGATTTACCCAACACAGACTTTCCTCCTTCCCTGCTTTACTCTGCTGTTGCAGAACAATTCTCCACAAGTCTTTCACATTTTTGCATTGTTTCTCAGAGCAAAGGCATTAATAACTTTATTCCTAAAATCTTTTCAAGGATGTTTGTATAGAAAACAGGTAAAAGCCTCCTAGCAAAGGTTGGAGAGGTTTGCTATAGGCTCTAAGGGGGGGCTGGCATCTTCTATACTCCTGTTTCTTTACTGCAAAGCAAAACACTACATGCACAGGTATCACCTGACCATCATTGTATCCCCCATAGGAAATGAAGCTTCAAGATGCATGTAAGGACAGTTACAACACACATGAGTAACAGTAGCCAGAGTCACATTATGTCTTTGATAGAGGAGTCTCCTGCCTCTACCTACACCCAAGACTAACTTGCAAGGGGGTAACATTACATACCCTTCACAGTTTTTGATACCCTTTCTCTTTTGGTGGTGGGCAAATCAACAATTCCTAGGTCTATTAACTAAATTAACCTTAACAAAACTACCATGTGTAGTTATTGTGCAATGGCAAATGACTAAGGGATAAATATGAGCTTACCATCCAGTTTATATTCAAGGGTGCCATTCTGGAATCTAGTACAACGGCAACATATGGGGCCATGGCTTTGTTAATGAGAATACCACTCTAGATAGAAAAAAACATTTTCTTTTGCTCTCCCTTGATGAAAATGCACATGATAACCTAATTTTCTCTATGGATTTCTGAAATATCATGAAGTGTTATTATTATTTTCTACTCAGTAATATCACCCCTCTGCTCAAAACCCTTCAAATGTATTGAGTAAAAGTCAAAAACCCTTAAAAAGATCTCTATGGTCCCATAAAGGCTAGTTTGTGCTGTTTCTTTGATCTCAGGTACTACAATTCTGAACCCATGGCTGATCGCACTTAAGCCTCCCCCAATTTCCTTGCTATTTTTTGACACCAGTTATGCTTCTACCATATGTAGTAATAAGCATTCGTTCTCTCTGCCTGGAATGCACTCTAGATAGTCATGTGATTCAGCTCTGACATCTTTTTCAAATGCTATCACCTTAATGAGGCTTAATCTATTTGCATCTCTTTCTTTTGATTCTCTTTTACCTTTCCATAGACACTTAATATCTTTTCTAAGATAAAATCTTTATCTAATTTGCTTGTGTTATTATGTCTCCCAATTATTCTCCACTTTTATGTTCAATGTATAAAACATAATTTTACCATCTTCAGAACTCAAAGTGCAATATTACTGTTTTAATTTTTATAGCAATTTGCAGATAATATACCTCTAGTATTGGTTATAATGCTACTTCATTTGATGTGAGTACTCAATTATAACACTGTTTCAAAATAAATTACAAACTTACAGGAGCACACTGTGGACACAGTGGAAACTATAAATATTAATTATTTGTTGAGTCTAATATATGAATTTTCTAGAAACCTTGTATTCATATAATTGTAAGCAAACAAGGAAATACATTTCTTAAAGGTACCTAGAAAGAACTTGCTAAGAGAATACCTCTAACACAAACACTAATTACTAAAATACCTAGTTTTAGATAAAGCATTAGTTCCCATTAAATACTAAAACCTGTGTACACAGGAAGTTATGAAATACAAGATTTGACAATATTAGTTTTGATTTTATTATTTAGCTGGGAATGTTCAAAGAATTAAAAATCTAGTTGCACTATAAGCAAATGATATGGGTTATCCTCTCTATGATTCCTGAGGCAATTAGTTCATAACTATAATAACTCTAAAATAAAAAGCCTCCTTATAGAATTAACAGAACAAAAAGCATCAAGTAACAATGAAATGAGATAATACTCTACAAATCTTTCTCCAGCATGCTTAAATAATAAAAGTCATTTGTGTATCTTTAGATGGTTTGTGAAAATAACCAATCAATTGTGCAGACACAACATTATTTCTAAAGGAAATCTATGTGACTCATGATGCTTGTAGATACACAGAGACAAACCACACATATTTTATCAGTTTATTACAGTAAGCAAATAAGCGTGGAATGAGAGTGCACATAACTGTCTACTTAGCGCTTACTGAAACATTTATAAGAGCTGTTATCTCCCTAATAACAGACAGACAGCGTGCAATTTTAGAGAGGAGAAAAGCTTCATATTTTTTAACACTTCACTAAAAAGTAACTGAAGAGTGTAAAATGAAAAATACTCTGTGCAGTTAGCTGGTAATGGACCATATTATCAACTCAAGTTAGATTTATAGGATACAAACTAGTCACTAATAGTTATTTTATGACATAGCATGTCTGCTTTTTTTGAGATTATTAAGATTAAAGTTGTAAAACTTCTTTTGAAAATAGCTGTTCAAAATGATTGAATTATAAAATTTAAATGAGAATTGAAAAATAAAACATGGAATACCAAGTAAGTGCCTAAGAATAAAGCCTGTTCAACAACTGCATTACTATTTCAAAGATGACACTCCCATGAAAGGCTTTATGAAAACAATGTTTTCAAGCCTTTTATGCTTTAATCCACATTTAGTCATCTAATCATTTTTAAGTATTTTTAATCTATTCTGGTTTTCAACTTCAAAAATAGGAAGATCTGTAGTATACAAAAGGCTCTCTTTGTTATCTAGCTGTGTTTGGCTTATTTTACAGCAGTGTATACTTAGATGATTTATAAAAATGATCAGGAAGGAAAATAAGTCGTAAAAAGACATACAGTTTCATCCTTTAAACAAAGTACTTCATACTTTAAACAAAGTATGTCTCACTTGCTAAGATGTAATGCAAAAAGCTACCTACTGGCCTATTTACCCCGCTTATCCAGTAAACAATCACAAGTCTCTTTCACTTCTAATTCACAATATTGAGCTAGTAGTATCTAGTATGATATGAAAAAGCAAAGGGAAAACTTGCTTTCTTCCTATCAACATGGATTCAAATACATTTTAATGTATCAAATATTAGTTGTTTATATAATTATATAGTCCTAAAGATAGTAACTTCCTTATATATGTAAATTTAGGTATTCTAGAAAGTAACTGTATTCATTCCTCATATTTCAGTGCAATACGCAGTATATATTATGTATAATGTAGGACTCTCTCTTATTTTGGTAATAATATGTATTATGAAAAATATATTTGGAGAAAGATCTGAATACATTATGAAAAAACAGTAAGCATCTCACTTCACACACTGTGTAAAATAGTTGCTAGCAAAATATATCTGTGGACCAAATTCGGCCCTCTGTTTTTGCATAGCTAAGAATAATTTTTTACATCATAAAATGGTTTTAAAAAAAGAAAAATTACATTTTTTGTGACTCTAAAATTCTATGAAATTCAAATGTTAATGCTCATAATTTAAGTTTTACTGGAATAGAACCTAATTTATTCAATTATATAATGCCTAGGGTAGCTTTTGTGTTACCAAGGCAAAGATGAGTGGCCTTCAAAGCTGAAAACAGTTACTACCTGACCCTTCACAAAAAATTTGCCAACCTAGTTAAAATTGTTTTTTTCCTATGGGTTCTTCCGCCTGTGCACAGCAGCTGTTCAGATATCAAACCTTAACGACCAGGATAGACAAGAGGTTTATTTTCAGATACGGGAAAAACAAACTGAAAGAGCCCATACCCTCACAAGTGTTTCAAAGAGAATAGAGCCCCACTTCTGCTCCTCAAGGAGCTTTGTGGGGCTCAGATGAGGAGAAACCTATAATAATGTTCTACACATCCTTACCCCAAAAGACACATCTGTAAGTTTCACTAAAAATCACTTAATGATTTTTATAAATTTGAAATCCAGGATGATGTCTATGTATTTTCATGGGAAAAAGTTCCAGAACCAAGGTTATATGTATATTATACTTTCCTTAGAAATAATCTACTTGTTTGACTTTTAAGGGTGCTAATAACAAAACTGAATTTGGTTTCCCATGTGTTCAGCAGAAAGCTTCCAATTATTAGTTACAACAAATTTCTCTAGATCAGAACATTTTGCTTAAACATCAAGCAATCATGTATTGTGTTATTTTACAGATGTGATAATCATTTAATTTTGGTAGCTCTATTGTTTTCTTGTTGGCAATATCAATAACAAAATATAAAGAAGAAAACATAAGTATCCTTCAATGTAAAAAATGACATTTTCTTTGACAGCCTCCTTATTTCCCTTAATTGTCTCATGTAGTCATTTCCTTATTTTCTGTACCTTCATGCCCAACAGTGTACTTGAGATCATCACTGACATTAAAACATTAGAATTTCTTTTCCAAATTGCAAAACTAGCATGTGTTTATTGAAAATATTTTCTAATTGTATGGACATGCAAGTATAATACCATTCTTCCATGGTCAAAAACAGTAATTTGGTACCCCTCCCAATCTTTTGCTTATTTCTTACTTATGCTTGCCCACACTATACCAATATTACTCTAAGTTGCATCCCTGTCTTTAAAATCCAACCCATATCACAGGTTCCTGTAAAAACAATTCTACCCAAGTGTATCCCCTTATCTGCTCAGTGAGGTGATGAAACAAGCCAGGCTTTGAAGCTAAACAAACTTGAACTGAAAGTTTAGTGCTGCAATTTACTAACTCAGTGACACTAAAAGTCACTCACATACTAGGAATACTAGGGTCTGGGGAGCATGACAGGTACAAGAAAGAACTTCAGAGTTGAGATGGAAGAATGTGTGACTGAAATTCAGTATAAGGTGAAGTTACTAGAATGCAACAGATCAAGAGGCTGCAAGGTTACATGTTGCATATAAGAATATGTATACTGAGATCTCCTAGGTGGTGGAGCAGAGAGACTATATATATGTCAAGATCTCCACTGGATATGGGTAAGTGATTAAGAAAACCCAAGATGAGAATAGGGAAGGGAAATGGTTAGAACAAGACTGAATGGGCTCATAAGGGGAAAAAACAGGAGGATGAAAAGGTTATGGCCTAGCAGCAACAGTTGGGAGCTTAACATAAACAATTTTTCTAGTAATAATGATTTCATCAAAGACAGAACTATAGAGCATTCTGAGAAAGGTCACATGGAGTAAATTATAGCATGCTGAGAGTTATCGTTACAGTAAGATCCAAATGGAGATTCTCAGAGAAAAACTAGGGTATGTAAAAAAGTATTTTACAAAAGGATGTGAGGGAAATTGGTTGCTGTTCTACATATTTTACACATGAAACCACTGCCTCTAAAAACTGGTTATGCTGCTTGCATTTAACTGAGCTGTCATCTAGGGGACAGAGTGATATGGATCTCACCTAGAGGAAGGAAAAGAAGTGTATTTTAGTTAATGTACACAGTTTTATTACAGCTACTTTAAACAACAGCCTCTTTTAGGAATACTTTCTTAGACTCTCATTGAGGGGCAGAGAATCTTCTGCCAGTACCAGTCAGGCAGACTTCCAAGCTGCTGAAAAAATTCCTTACCCAGGGTGGGGATGGGGATATGGGTCTCTTTGAAACTGTAGAACTCTCTCTCTTCTCACACACATATACACATGAATGCTCACTTACACACATGCATATTATCCATACATGTGGATATATATGCTGTATGTGTACACATATATGTACACAGATACACACATGAATACATACATACTTTCTTCCCTGTGCATAAATATTTAAAATTCTTCAGCAAGGAGGTAGGGATGGGTAGAAAAACAGAAAAACTTTAGGTCTTTGGAATCCATGCCTGTGGTGGCAAAGTCTTTTGATGATCCAGTATTTCTCTCTTTAAAGCCACCTGACTGAAAGTTTCTGGATCAAGTCCTGGAACTGGGGCCAAGGTGTCTGTACCTTGGTAATGGTTCATGGGTCCACGCCTACTTTTGACACATGAAATGCATATTTTCAGAGGCAAGAAAGGCTATAGCTTGTTTCTTGTCAGAGAGTTAGGGCTGGCAATAGTAACAAAACACTAGATTTTAAGTTAGAAGATCTTCAAGTTACTTGATGAGAAGAAAACTAACTTCTTTGAGCTTGCTGTGTAAAATAAAGGATACTCAACTTACAGAATTGTTTCATAAGTGAAATACTACTTCTGAAAGTGTTTTGTAGATTAAAACACTTATGTTGGTCTCAGCCTATTGATAGTACAAGTGGACTGGATTTTAGGGTTCTATATTTGCAATAGGCCCTGAAATTGTAGAAACTTACTTTTTACACTAATTCTAAGGAATTAACTATAGTATTTGGATATGTTGAAAGAACAATGAAGACTGTCACGAAAAGGAATGAAGGTAACCTAAGGGAACTGGATGGGGCACTGGACCAGCTATCAATGACCTGAATTATAGTTTCAGACCTCCGGATTATAGCCATGTGTTAATATGGTAAGACCCTAAGACAAAATCACAACTCATTTAGTTTCTGCTTTTCTGGGGCTAATTCTACATACCGTCTGTTTCACTGAGTTGTTCTGAGGATGAGGCTGTATATATGAAATTGATTTTCAAACTGTTCAGTAAAAGACATCCTTGGGGTTATTAGTAAATTGAGTTTTTAGTTAATGTTAAATCACCATTCTTTCAGATAACATAGGGCTGTGAGGTTAAAAGTACATATCAAAAAGCTGACTCACCATTGGAGAGGGGCTTTTAAAACAATATTTCTGTGTTTATTGATAGTACCATCCAAAGGTCTTTAGAAAAGTAATCCCTTCCCCCATGTACTTTTTTCCTCTGTGTTAGTTGTGGATGAAGAGGACTGATCTCTAAAAGGTTTCTAAATGATGTTGATGTTAAAAAATATAGTATCACCATTTAACAGCCTTTTAAAGAGCAGTCCCTAGTACAGTCTTTGTTAACAACTAAGGGAGGAAGGGACTATTTTTCGAAGGCTTTTAGAGGATGTTGTTAAAAGAATATATAGTGACATCATTTAAAAGCCTTTTAAATAATAGTTCTCCTTCCCTCCCAATTGTAATGTCCTTGGCTTTCATTTATTTTGTACTACAGGCTGAAAATGGACATGCCAACATATTATTGGCTGTGGCAGGCATTTGTTGGATGGAGAATGATGCATTGCTTTTTAAAAGGTTGGGGTCCAGAAATAAATCCAACTGTTCAAGAACATAGTGCCATTTCTATACAGGATGTTGCCCACCTACCTTATCACCGAGCTGTGATATATTTTGCTTGTTTTCTCTAAGAGTTTACTGAAAGAACTACCACACAAACATGAAAAGAATCACGTTAAGTCATTCTAAGATTTCCTCTGGCATGAATATTATCTTACCATTCATGGCTATTTAACTCTCCCTCCTATTTATGGCAAATTGTAACTTTCAGCTACTACCCTGCTGTCTTCATTAAAATATTTCCACTATGCCTCTAATTTTAGACTTTATTAGAAGAAAGCAGTGGACACATGGGTTCCTCTTTATATTTATCTCCAAGGGAGGAAAAAAGATAAGTGAACCATTTGGTTCAAAACACTAAGTCTAAAAGTAAGTTAGTTTTGATTATCTTCCATATACATAGCAAAAGAAAAAGAATTAGCCAGGAATATAAACATAAGGTTTAAAACTATTTCCCACCTCTTCCTGTTGGGTCTTTTCAGAAAAAAATGTCAATTCACTTTAAGAACACGAATTCCTAAATACACAGCATTTTGATGAAAAAGTCTTTAAAATATCTAAAAGTTCAACTCTCCACAATGCATTTTAATTCTAAATTTTAATGTGTACCCTAATTTTAGTCATCTTGCAACATAACTGACCTAAGTTAGTCTATGACTTCTTTAAACCATAATAAATTATTTACTATAATGATTTAAATATCAAGTACTGTCCATAATATAATTCAAGTCCCAATTTGTTCATTCATTCTTCCTGACCCTACTCCAATTCATATGCTAATCACTTCTCACCTTTAAAATGGAAGTATTTTCAATTCCTTATTAAAGTATGCAGGAAGATAAAAGACATTATTTGTGTTTCTACCTTATAGTTGACAATTCTTAGTCATGCAGGTTGCTTAATTGTGGAGACACATTCTAAGAAACATGACTTGTGGTTTTGTGAATATCTCAAGGTATAAATACACAAAGTGAGATGTACAGTCTCTTGCACACTGAGGTTTTAAATAGGAACTACCATGGTATGTGTTGTCCGTCACTGATCAAAATGTCATTATGAGGAATATAATTTTTCCCTGTTAGAGTTTAACTAACTTTATTATTCATACTGATTATTTAACTTTATTCTTATACACTAGGGATATTAAGTCTAGATAGTGCTAATTTTTTTGTATGCTTTTTAAAAATTTAAATAACCTTTGACTTCTGTTTCCTTAATAGCAGAAGTTAGTTATTTGTGCCTATGATTACACTTGGTCTTAAATACTTAAACATTTTTTAATATCTTAAAAATGCTGCAGAAATATTTATCACCTGAGATTTGTCTCCATCATCTACAAAGATAAACCAGTTTCACAGCAACGTGCTACTGCAATTGATTCAATTAAATAAAAATGATACTATTGATAAGAATTCTGATTTAAAACAGCACTAACAGATAGCAAGAGGAAAATATAAATAGATAAAATTTAATCTAATATGATTGAGCTGAAAATGTAACATTTCTCTTAATTTGAGTGGTTCTCACTAGAGTTAAGTAAAACTGCCGCATACCAGACTTGCTTGGTTAGACAGCTGCCATGATCCCTACTGGTAGAGCTCCATCTGCATTCTAAGAATGGTGAGTGATAACCAGTGTGCAATGAACATCCAAGTGTACATGCTTATGTGTGGTGATCAACTCTTTTCTGGAGAAGAATGGCCTCTACAAGGCCTATCTTTCCTCTTCTCTGGTAATCAATTGTTAAGTCTGAGTATCTGAGTTACCTCCCACTCCTCACAAGTTCTAGGTGAGGAGGTATACAGAATAGTCTCCCACAAGTATCCAAGTTCTACTCCACCTATGGACATGTAACACTGCCTAGCAAGAATTAAGCTTCAAACCAGATGGCTTTGAGATCAGATTTTCCCAGATTATGTGAGTGGGTGCAATATAATCACAGATCCTACAGCAAGGTCAGCAGCTAAGTGATGCAGTATGAGAATGGACACTGCTGACTTTGAATGTGGAAGGGGCTATAAGTTAAGGGAAGTAGACAGCCTCTAAAATCAGGAAGAAAAAGGAAGAAAACAGATTCTTCCCTAGAGTCTCCAGAAGGGACAGAGCTGTGCTGACACCTTGATTTTAGTTCAGCGAGACCCATTTGGACTTTTGACTTCCACAACTGTTATAGCAGAAACAGAAAACTATTCAAGTTAATTATGATATTTAGCTTAAAATTACCATTCTGAAATTGTTATAAAATCTATCTGTGGAGTCTATGGTATAAATGTTTTTTTGCATACAATGTTCAATGGCTGAGCTGTGATCTTAGAAGTCTCACAAGTACAGCTTTCTTGTGTTTTCTCACTGGGCTTAAACTTCAGCTAGTACATACATTAATAAATTTGAATGGCTCTTAAACTTCCAGAGCAACTGGTCAGAATCTTTTTGAGGACTGGTTTTTAAAAACTTCGCTCCCCTAGTGCCCCTTCTACGTATGTATCAAGCACACTGAGCTGAATTCAATCCATTTGGATAACAGACATATTAAGAACTGGTGAGAAAAAAGAAAAAAAGCTTAACTGTTTTCCACATTTAATTTTTAAAAATAATTTATTTATATATAAATTTCACATCGTTGTAATCCCAGGGATTTTTAGCCCCCCACACACGCTCCCCTCCATTTTCCCCCCTTTCCCTCCTGCTCAAAGTTGTGTGTTTCAGTTTGGTGCTTAGTTTGTTTTGACTTTTCTTCAAGGCTTTTGTTTATTTTATTTTTTCACTATATCCCATATATTAGTGAAACCATTTGGTTTCTGTCTTTTTCTTTTTGACTTGTTTCTAATATGAATTCTTCTAAGTCCATCCATGTTATCATAAAATAATCAAATTTGTCACTTTCAATTGATGAGTAATATTCCATTGTGTATATATACCACATCTTTTTTACCCAGTCACCTGTTTTGGGACACTTAGGTTGCTTCCATGTCCTTGCAATTATAAATAGTGCTGCAGTAAACATCTGAGCACAGGTGTCTCTTTGTACCCATATTGAGGTCTCTTTTGGGTAGATTCCCAGAAAAGTGACTGCTGGGTCAAATGGTAGTTCCATTTTCATTAACTTGAGGGTCCTCTACACACAGCTTTCCATAATGGTTGTACCAGTTTACATTCCCACCAGCAGTGTAGGAGTGTTCCTTTCTCTCCACATCCTCGCCGCAATTTATATTGCCCATTCTTTGGATGTGGGGCATTCTTAGTGGTGTAAGGTGGTATATCCTTGTGGTTTTGATTTGCATTTCCCTTATTGCTAGTGACATTGAGCAATTTTGTATTTTCTCTTTGGAGAAGTGTCTTTTTAGTTCTCCTCACTTTTTGATTGGGCTTTTTGTTTTGCTTTTGTTTAGTTGTGCAAGTTCCTTGTGGATCTTCATTATTAAACCTTTATCACTCTTTTGGAGGGCAAAATTTTTTTCCCATTTGGTTGGGCTTCTTTTTTTCCTGTTGTCTTTTTTGCTGCACAGAAGCTTTTTAGTTTGATGTAGTCCCATCTGTTTATGTTTTCCTTCATTTTTTTGCCATCTGTAGGTGTTTCCAGAAAGGGATTTCTGAATTGTAATTCATGGAGGGTTTTGCCCAAGTTTTCCTCTACGTATGTTATGGTTTCAGGTCTGACCTCGAAGTCTTTTATCCATTTTTAGTTGATTTTTGGACATGTTATGAGGGAGTTTTTTTGTTTTTGAGACTAGGTCTAGCTACTTTTGCCCGAGGAACCACAGGCTCACGTTGCCCATGGTACCACAGACTCAAGCAATCCCCAGCCTCAGCTTCCCAGGTAGATAGGATTACAGGCACGGGCCACCATGTCCAGCTATTTTTTGGCACTAGGTCTTGCTGTGTTGCCTTGGGCAGAACTCAAACCGCGATCCCCAGACCCTGCCGCGATTCCATAAGCTGTCGTTTACAAGCATGCGCCACCGTGCCTGGCCCTCCACATATAATTTTTGAAAATTTTCCGAGTTTTTCCATTTAGTACATTGCATATTATATATGGCTATCTTTTAATCCACTTTAACAAGTATGTTCTTCCGAGAAAAATATACAGATACATTCCTGAATACATCGCATACATTCTTGAACAGTAAAAGTAGTCAGTTTTAAGTGGAAGTAGTCATAGGCAATTGGATGATGATGACCAAAAAAAACAGACAAATTTTATGGTGGGAAAGAAAAGGAAAAAGAAAAATATAAGAGGGTAGAATAAGCTTAGGATAATGTAACATAGAGGTTAGAGAAGTGAGAGAATTATTTAAAAAGAATGGCAATCCTGAAGAAACAAAAAAAAATTACAATTTTGCCTAAACCTATTTCTCTGAAACAAGCACAAACCTTTGAAAGCTTTGAAAGGTTACACTGAGTTTCTGAATGCAGATTCTTAAGCATGCTGCAATCATTCATTTAAAAGTTAAAGTTACCAATGTTGGTTAATCAATGTAGGTATACCAGAGAGTGCTAAAGCAACCAGGTCTATGTGACAGAAGTGAAGACACCATTACATATACACAATTGCTGCTCAGCAAAAAAAAAAAAAAAATTAAAAAAAATCAATTTTGCTGTGCCACAGCCACCATGTTTTTGCCAGCAGTCGCTATCTGCTCCAGTCCTTCTGCACCCTCCTGGTCTGGGGTGTGGGAGGGTCATCTCCCTATCCCAAGGTGATCGGATGGGAGGTGCACAGGCATCCATGCAGGCCTGATCAATGGTGTAGGGATTGCAGGGGAAACCTGTGGGTGTGGAGGGAATCAGTTAGACTGAGGACTAACTGACCCCCTCTGTGGTTGACTATCATTCTAATCAGTCCTCATTAGGAATAAGAAAACACTAATAATCCAACGCAGATAGAGCAGCAGTGAGGATATGACTAAAGGCCCTGAACAAACACATGTCCTGGGCAGGATCCAAGAAGATCATGGAGAGAACCACCAAACACAGGATTGTGAGACCAATTATAGAGACTATCCATCACAGATTTACATCTACAATGTCACTTGGACCTGGGAGCCAAAATCTCACTTCAGAGATGCCTTCAGCAAGAGCAGGATGCTCCCTCTTTTCCACAGGTGGAAGGTCACAGAAATGT
>PVHY01004595.1:58905-92514 GCA_004024945.1 Uropsilus gracilis
TCCTTCCTGGAAGTTGATTTTCTCTAATTCTTAGTGTAATTACATTGTTCTAATCTTGTATTATAAAGGCAGCTGCCTGCCTATCATTTGTACTTTCCTCGTTAATCCTGGCTCAGTGAATTAACCTTTAATTATAGCCGTTAAAATTGAAATGAGCCTCTTGCCTGGTTGGGGCTGCCCCCTTTCAGTGAATAATTCTGATGAAAATTTTTAGGGTCAATGAATATGTCCCATGTCATGTCTGATAGCCACTAAAGATGTGAGGAGGTAAATGTTACCTTAGAAAGATGTGCTTTAAATTTTTAGATCTCTTTTGTTGACAGGAAAATAAAATAAACGATATAATCAGTTTCCCTGTTTATCAAGTTGTATTTTTAGTCAAATTAAGAATGCACTTAAGAAATACAAAGAATGAGTAAAGATACATTGTCAAGCAATTTAAACAACTTATTATGCATTTTTCTTAAATTACATGTTAAATGATAAAAGGAGCATGTTATGGAGCACAATTAATTTTTAGATACATGCTGAACTGGAATAATTCTCTCAATGATGTAATAAACTATATCATTAACAATACAGTCCTTTAAAATGACACCAGGGAGAAGGGGGTGGATTCTAAATTAATGAAACTGGAAAATGGGGAAAGAGTAATTTCATTTATTTAACACATTTTTAATGAGCACATATTATATACCAAGGACTATGGATAGAAAGATCAGTAAGAAGGCTGTCTTATCTTTCAGGAACCCAGAGTCTGACTCTACAATTCTGATATGAAAGATAAGGCACTTGTTCTCTATGTTGATAGTGGTGTTTACTCATGTCACTTAGCAGCTTTCAACTTTATTTCTCACAGACTTCTAGAGATTTAGAGTTGGAATTAATCTGCACAGTCTCATTTCACAGAAGACAATTTGAACTGAACTCAAATTTTGATGTACTAATTTAAATTCACAAGTTTATCAGGTAACATTTAAATATGAAACAGATGTTTCTGAAATAAAGTATTTCTAAAATGTATTATTAAAATTTTGAAAGTGGCCTGGCAGTGGCGCATGCCGGTAAGCTTCAGCCTATGCAGTTGGGACCAGGGATCGCAGTTCGACTCCTGCTTGGGCAACACAGCGAGACCTAGTTCCAAAAAACAGCTGGGCATGGTGGTGTGGGACAGTAATCCCAGCTACCTAGGAAGCTGAGGCTGGGGATCGCTTGAGTCTGTGGTACCCCGAGCAACATGAGCCTGCAGTATCATGGGTAAAAATGGTGAGACCTAGTCTCAAAAATAAATAAATAAATAAATAAATGAATAAACAAAAACTTTGAAAGTTCACAAAGCAGAGTGTTACAATGAATAACTAGATACTTATCATTTTCAAAAATTATCAACATTTGTTGAACCTTATTTAATCTAACCCTCTACCTCTGAATTATTTAAAAACAAATTCCACATTAAAAACTAATATCATCATAAATGGTTTGTTTTGTATATCTAAAAGATAAAGGCTTTTATTTTTTAAAAAACCTATAAAACTATTATCACATCTAACAGAAAAATAATTCCCCTAATTTCAAGGAAAATACAGTCAGTATTCACATTTTCTTATTTATAATCCATATTTTTTTGGAAATGGTTTGTGTGAACAAGGTATATTACATTTGGTTGGTCTCTTCAATTACACATTTTAAAGCAAAATTTACTGAAATTTTGTTTCTTTCAGGGTAGTTTTTTCTTTTTTTTAGAAGTATAAAGCAGATCTGCAGTATCAATTTTGGGGGAAACACATATTCAGTAATGTGGAACAGCTGCAAATTTAAAGAAATAACCCTTATTGGTAGGCCTATACAAGCTATCTGTAATTACATTCCTGAATGATTTGAGTATTATGATGTCTGGTATATTTTAAGTGGCTTTTACTTTTTGATAGAAGAATCATAGACTGTACTTACATATTTTTATTCTTTGCTTTCTTTTCTCTGGAAATAAATTAATTCATTAGCTGGACATGTGCTCTAAATTCATTTTCTTTTGTTTTGAAGAGAAATTCAAGATATCTTAAAGTTTTAAATATGTATATTTTCCTGTCAATATAATTCAACCTAAGTGATCAAATTTGAAATAAATGCATTGATAGTAAACAAAGATCAACCAACTTTGGGTGTGTAAAATTATACTGTCAAACAAGATGAAATCTTTTTTAAACATGTGATAATTAAAAGCCTTTTCTTATTTCAGTAAGTTTAACTATGATAAAAGTTAAAATCCATAACCTTGGAAATAATTCAATGTTCAATAAACAATGTTCAGCACTGGAGTGATTTTACAGCAATCAAATGAAGAGAAAAGAAGCATAAGTCTTTCTTTACCAACATCTTCTTACTTCCTTAATTTCTTACAGATTTAGATACATTTTCTTTTCTTTCTGGGAAGGTGATCCGACTCTCCCTCCCGCCCCCCATAATAACTACTAGGTCATTAATAACCACAATTAGCATCTGACAAAGATTTTTAATGTAATTCTTTGGAGACTTTTAATGTAATTCTGATAAAGCATTGTGGTTCTATCTTCCAGGTGTGAAAGTGGTATATGCACATATTTGCTTAACAGAAATAGAAATTATTTTCCAATAAAAACAATGCATAAAAAATTTTCTTTTTGAAAGGTAGGTACTTAGAATAACCTAGAAAAGGGAAAGATGACAGTGGTCTGTTACTATGAGATCTGTGAAGTAGTGCAAAATACAAAGGTGAAGCAGTAGCATGGCACACCTTAATGTTTAATTAAAAATTTAAAGCAATTCATACTTAAAGAGAATTTAATCTAGAAATAAGATGGGATATGGCTAGGCAATGGAAGCACAAAATACTGTCAAATTTTAATTAAAAAATGTTTTCAATTTAAGCAGACCCAGGTCAGTGATTTTTCATTATTTTTACCACAGTTCCATGACTACTGACATTTTCATCAGAACAAATAAAGGATTCTCCCCAAATTTAAAATGACAAAATTATTTTTAATTTTGACTTCCTCTAAACTCAAAAGAATTTGATTTTAGCTGGACTTCTCTCTCAGCCTGGGGGCTGGAATATAGCTTAATTTTTAATACTAAAAAATTATTTTTAGATGATGACTTTTACCATATCAGGAAACAAACTTTATCACTGATGTATTATTTGTTTTTAGAATGAGATCACATGTTAAGATGTCTGGCATAAAACTTAGTAACACTTTTATTTAGAAAAACTCCCCTAAAGCAGTTTGTCCTTGAAGACAAACATAAAGTTGTCACTTGAAAATAAAACCAAATGAGCTAGTATAGTAAACATTTTTAAAAATGAAAGAAAATACATAAGGTAGACGTCCACTTAAGAGAAATGGAAATCAACTTCAGTTACAACCATTGTAACATACAATTATCCCAATAATTCTAAATACCTAGTGACTTAGTGAATCATATCTTGCTTCATGAATTAAGGTTTGTTTTCCTTTACATTGTTTTAGAGCCAATATGAGTAACCTTCACAGCAAAAGCAGGACTGAAATACATGATTTTTTGCATTCTACAAAAAGGTTTATGGACTTCATTTCTAATCATGGACAGCTGCAAACCTCATTATTTGTTAGTTTTTGTCAATAGCAAATGCTATAGGCCAATTTGTTAGTCATTTTTCTATATCCTTTAGGTAAAGAACTTGGCTGAACTAATAAAAAACTTCTTATAGTGAATTTGGTTTATGTATATAAGAATACCGCAATTATTTGATGTCACTCTGTCTGCCCAAATCTTAGTGCATTACATTCGGTTTTGTTTCTTCCCACCCTTCAGCATGTAAATCCCCAAGGGGCTGGAAAACCTAAAGTACATGGCGTTTTGGTCACACTGGAAAATATAATACTATCTTTTTGCTGGTCACAGGAAATTCCATGCTGGCTACCCATGACAACATGCACAGATCTTAGTTTAATGCTGCTGTGGCTATGGACTCACACTGGCATCACATGATAACCTGCAGCACTACCTCAAGAAAAGGAGAAGGTAAATAACATGGACTGTGAAAACTACCCTTCTACTTGTTAGAAGAAAAGTAGCTCTGATACCTAAATTTTAAATCCTACTCTATGTCAAAAGTAACTCTTGTTAGATTTTAAACTAATAGTACAGCAGGGAAATAGGTGGGAATATGGAGTTTAGTCGATAAAAAAGAACAGTATTTATATATATTATGCAAACTTAATATATAATATGTGTATTACATATAGTATATAAATCAGGGAAATGGCAACAAATAATAACTTTTATCTACAGAAATCCCTTAATGGAGAAAACTAGTTATAAAATGAGCACTTAGTACATTCTGATTATATCCCTTTCTTTATGTTCCTATTCAACCATCAACTCTCTGAGGGTAGGAACCTAGCCAATCCTGGCACCACTATATCTTTGGCAATAGCCTCATATTTTGGTTGAACAGGGAGTGATCTACATTTTATCATTTATCAGTTCTTGAGAGGCAACCTCTAAAACCTTGGCATAGTTAGAGTGATAAGAATACCTTTATTATTCATGGTGGACCCCTAGGGAGCTACACCTGACAGACTATGTCAATTAAGTGACTCATGGTGGGTCCCTTGATAGTTTTAGCTAAAGGGATTATTCAGAACTACAAGAGGCCACACCACAAAGAACAATCATACAATAAGAATGAGTCAGATATCAACCTGAAGTGGAAGGGAAGGCTGGAGACTGAGTTCAAGCACACTTAAGTAGCAAAATTTCCATGGAAAATTCTGGACACCTAAGCTTGGTGGCTTCCTGGGCTGGCAATTCTCTATATGTCACATTTTGATACCATTTGGGTAACCAGGAAGTTTTGAATTTGGAACCCAACAAGAGACCGCCTTTCTTGTGGTAGGTTCTAATTTGGATTCAATTACTATAATAAAACTATAATCTTCACAACAGTGCTCCTCTGGCTTCTGGGGAGTTGTTCTAGCAAGTTAGCAATTCTCAGGGTAGTTTTAGAAAACCTCTGAAACTGCAGTTAATGCCACAAATCTTGGGTCAATGTAACAGTCTGGATAATGGTGTTACCAATTTATAACAATTTTGAAATTATTTGTGTAAAACTAATCTAGTAAAAAAAAAAATACCAGTAAGTAATTCAAGTAACTCAGTTTGTCTACTGAAATACTATAGCAGGAAAATGTTTCCACATTTTTAGCCATCTATTGGCCAACTACCAATTAGTCTCATGTAAGATTGCAACAAATAATAGGTTCATATATCATCTTTATTACACAGTTTGAAAAAATAAGGTCTTTCCTTATAATGATAATATATAGTAAGTATTATATTTAAAAATCTGTGTTCTGGATATATAATTCAAAAGACTTAGATCATGAAATTTTTCACTTGGGAACTATTTGTTGTGAAAAAGGAACTGTCCTTTGGGTTTCACTGTAAATATTTTAGTAATTTTAAGAAATAAAACCTACTTATATGAAATACACAAGGAAAACAAGTAATTCACTGAAATAAATAAAAATCATCTAAGGACCAGGGAATCATCATAGTTAAAACTGTTATATCTTTTTATTTTCACAAAATCCAATCAGCTCAGTATAAGTATTTTCATTGCTTTGTAACTCCATCACAGCTTCACAGATTTTAGAATATTAAAGTTAAAGGAAAAAAAAAAAAGAAACATGGATATCTATCTTGCTGCCATTTTAGAGGTGAGCAAACCAATGGCTTCCTCAAATATCATTCAACAAATTAGCAGTAGTGACTCAAAAAGATAGATGTATAATATAGGAATAAGAAAGAAACCAAGGTATTTATATACATTTTCTCCCTTTCTATTAAAAAAAAAAAACCAAACACATTGCTTTTTGGATAAAACAAACATCATACCTTGAGTAGAGAAATTCTGGAAGTATCAAAAAATATAAATAAAAATATAAATCACAATTTCTTCAGAAAGCCTTTGCAAACAATAGAATGTAGTTTCTTCTACTCTTTCATTTTCTCTACATTAAAAACACAGTATGAACATACAAATCAACAAAATTGAGACAATATATACACATCACTTTGTATCCCATTTTCATTTCATTTTATGCCTATTTTTCATCTGATTAAACTATTTAGTAAAAACATATTAAAGACTGCACAGCATCTTTAATTTGACTCCATCATACTTTATGTAACCATTCTCCCATCACAAGACATTTAGATTGTTAACAATCATGTACATCAATCTTGGTAGGTCTATTTTCTTAGAAGAAAAACCTAGACATGAGAATACCAGGTCAAAAATATGTCTGTTATGACAACTATTTCATCAGTGAGGCAATGCATAATGCCTATTTCATTGCTTTGCTCATCGACAATGGATTGAATAATTTTTGCCAAGTTCACAGGTAAAATGGTTGATTAAATCTGCATTTATATTACTAGTATTGAATATTTTTCACATATCTATTATCATTTTTATTTCCACTTTTATAAATAAAGTTTATATTTTGAAGTATAATATACATAGAGGAAAATAAATATATCTGCAATGGTTTTCCCATAAACTAAAACCCAAGCAGTAGGAGCTAGGATACAGATGATGAGAACATCAACATCCCAGAAGCAGCTCCTGTGTTGTATTTCGGTCACCACTTGTCATAAGGTTAATCACTATTCTGACAGTCAATATCATAAATTAACTATACTTTTATTCAGTTTTATATTAATAATCTTGCTTTGCAAAGTTAATTAGTACTTATTATCAGACAAAAATCAGAGAAAAAGTACAAAAAAGAATCAGCTTTGGTTTCACAGATCGTTTGAACTTTTTGTTTTCCATTTCATTTATTTTTGTTTTAATTTTTATTATTTCCTTCCTTCTACTGATTTTTGGTTTTGTTTTTCTAGTTCCTTCAGTTGCAAATTAGATTGCTTATTTGAGATTCCACTTATTTTGTGATACGGACCTATATATAATGCATGCACTTTGCTCCAGTGTATCCCACAGAATTTGATAGATCACCATTCTTGTTAATCTCCATATAATTCTTAATTTCTTCTTTGATTTCTTCATTTGATTTCTTCATTCACTCAAAAGCTTTTGTTTGTTAATAAGCTTTTGATTTATTCTAGCATTCTTTCTGTGGTTAATTTCTACTGTCATAAAATTTTTGAGAAATATTTTATGTTTCAGCATATGATGTATCTTTGAAAATGTTTTATGTGCCCTAGAGATAAATGTATACTCAGTTCTTTTGAGATGAAGGACTATAGACATCTAGGAAGTCCACCTGGTTCAATACAGGTGCAGTCCTGAAGATCTCCTACGTCCTTAGGACACATGATTCATTTCCTCCATTCCTTATGTTCTTCCCTTTCCTATTTTGATCCCTTTGCTTCACCTTTCCTACTATATGCCTCATATTTGTGGTCAACTTGCCAAGTTTTGAATTTTTCTAACCCTTTGTTCAATTTCTCTATATTTCTACATATAAATGAAGCCAATCAATATTTATCTTTTTTCCTTCTGAGTTATCGCTTCCATCTCAATTCATATGCCACAAATGGCTTGAATTCATGTTTTTTGATTGATGAGTAGTAAACCACCATGTACATATTCCACATCTTCTTGATCCATTTACTGTTCTGGGGGCATTTAGGCTGTTTCCAAATCTCACCTATTGTATATTAGTGCTGCAATAAACATAGGAATGCAAGTTTCCTTTTGAGTTAGTGTTACTGTGTGCATTGGGTAGATTTCTACAAGTGGAATTGCTGCATCATTGCACTTTTAATGTTTTGAGAAAACTACACACAGCTTTCCAAAGTAATCCAATTGCTTTACATTCTCACCAGGAGTGTAAGAGGATTCCTTTTTCATCACATCTTCATCAGCACTTGTTGCTAGCTTTTCCTAATGGACCATTCTCACAGGGTTTTGATTTGCATTTCCCTGATAATCAATGAGGTTTAATATTTTTCACATGATTGTTGGCTATCTGCATGTCTTCTTTGAGAAGTGTCCTTTGAGTTCTTCTGCCTATTTTGTGATTGGGTTGCTTGTTTTGTGCTTGCTGAGTTGTGCAAGCTCTTTGTACATCACTGATATTAGTTCCTTATTGAATGTATAGTGTGTAAACACTTTCTTTTTTTTAGTAGTGTGCCTCTTCATTTTAGTTGCTGTTCCTTTTGATGTAAAGATTTATAGTTTGATGTAGCCACAGTTGTTTACCTTCTCCTTTGTTTCCCTTGCTCCTGGGGATGAGTCCTTAAAGATATTTCTGCAATTTATGTCATGAAGTGTTTTGCCTATGTTTTCATCTATTTATTTTATGGTTTCAGGTCTTATATTTAAGACTATTATCCATTTGCAGTAGCTTTTGTGTACAGTGTGAGATAATAATCTAGTTTCATTCTTTTGCATGTGATAGTCCAGTTTTCCTAGCACTATTTAATGATGAGGTTTTCCTTGTTCCAATGCATACTTTTTGTTCCTTTGTCATGGATTACTTGATTATAAATGTGTGGTTTATTTCTGGGTTTTCAATTTGCTGTCACTGTCTATGTGTCTGTTTTTATTCCAATGTCACGCAGCTTTTATTATTATGATTCTGTAATATAGTCTGAGCTCTGGGAGTTAATACATCCATTTTTCCTCCTCTTTTGTCAGTAGTTTTGTCTATTCACGGTTTTGTGTGATTCTTTATGAATGTCAGCAGCATTTGCTCCATTTGTTTGAAGAATGTCATTGAAATTTTTTACTGAAATTGCACTGAACCTATAAATTGCTTTTGCTAGGGTGGCCATTTTGATAACATTAGTTCTTTCAATCTCTGAGCTGGAAATATCTTTCCATTTCTTTGTGTCCTCTTCTATTCCCTGTAACAGTGTTTTGTAATTTTCTATCTATAAGTCTTTTACCTCCTTTGTTAGGGTTATCTCCAAGTTTTTTTTTTTTTTTTAAATATAATCATAGATGGGCTTGTTTTTAATTTTTCTCTTCAGAATGAGTGCATGTGGAAGGCTACTGATTTCTGTGTACTGATTTTGTATCCTGCTACTCTACTAAACTGGTTTATTGTTTTAATTAGTTTTCCCATGGATTTTTCTAAGGTTCCCTCAATATATTATCATAGAACAGCTAGGTAGGAACTGTTATAATAACACTTCTTTCACAATCTGAATTTTTTATGTCTTTCCCTTGCCTAACTATTCTAGCTAGAACTTCCAGTATTATATAAAAAATCATTGGCATGGGCAACAATTCTTTATGGCAGAGTTTATGAAGCCAGGGACCCAATATGGACCCAGTGCCTTTCACTGAGAAAGGAATGTGGGCATTGCTATCGCCTGCATCTGAAAGACACAGAGGCTAAGACTAGCCTGAGACCAGATAAGGCCACTTCCCCTTTTTATGTAAAGTGATTATCTGGGCAGACTTGGTGATTATGCTAATGAAGGGTCCTGAGGTGGTGACTCTGAAGGCCCAGAGGAAAAAGGGAAGTACAGACCACCAAGGGTGTGGTTGTGAATTGGGGGCTTCTGGTTGATGAGGGGAAGGGGAGGAAAGAAAAGGATAAAAAGAGTAAGAGGGCAGAAAGAGAGATTCGATTTTGGAGAGGAGCCTGGAGAGTTCCAGCTAGTGCAGAAGCCTGGAAATTTACATCAGGCACACAGGTTTTTGGCCTCAGGAGGAGAAGGACCCTTTGGAGTTTCTTCACCTTCCTGGCATTCAGGTTCCTCAGGATCTAGAGCTGTGTGAAGGTGGAGGAGAGGGTGACCTTGGTGAAGTTCGGCGCCGTGAAACTCAGATAGGCCTGCCTCGGAGAGACCCTCCTGAGACCCACCTGTGGTTGGATTCATCTTGTACCAACTGTAGTGACAGAAGATCAGGAGTCAAGGACATAGCCTGGCGCTTTCAACCAGAAGTACCCTAAGACTGAGGTAAACCCCAGGAAGCTCCTTAAGGAGCGGAGGTGGGCATCTATTCTGTTTGGAACACTTGTGAGGGTGTGGATTCTTTTAGTTTATTTTTCCCATGTCTGTAAATAAACCTCTATGTCTATCCTAGTCGCTAAGGTTTGATCTCCAAGCAGCTGCTGCGTGCAGGTGGAACAACCCATAGTAAAAAGGAATTTAAAAGGGGTAGTCCCTATCCCCCAATAACATATATATATATATGCTTATATTTATATATATAAATGAACTCAATGTGACAAAGACAGCATCAGCTGTATAACTGTACCAGAAATATGTACAAATAATAATTTAATAAAGCTAATAAGCAAATTAAATTGAGATAATGGCTTGAGTAAATTTTAAAATTGTAAAATTAGGAGATCAGATCTGAACTGGATTTGTTAGATCTGTTCAAGTTAAAGAATTATTACATTAAATTATTTGTATTTCAATAAAATATAACATTATTTAAAAATTATTAATCATTTTGAAAATTACTTACACTAACAACTGATGAAGAAGTTGACAAATTTAAGCCTTCAAGATCAGCTATCAAACTTGGAGAAAGAGCTGGTGTAGGAAGTGCAACTGGTGTGGATACCTGGTTAACTGTAAAAAAAAAAAGTTCAAATTAGCAAATGTTTATAAAAATTTAATACGTATTATTGAAAGTACGATTATTTTGTTTGTAAATTAAATTACATTACTTCAATAAATAAATCTATGACAATTCTACTTAATGGTTAGATTTAGTTAAATTATTATTAAATCAAGGCAGTTATTAGTTTTAACTTCCAAAAGATAGCAGTAACATGGCCCAATCGTCTGTAAAGGACTATTGGTGTGTTGTGGCAACACACATCTCAGAGGTTTGAGCTTATTCTACTAAACCGCAATGTTGTAAACTGGTATCATTCAGAAGAAAAAAAAAAAAAGTTGGTAAGTCCTGTAAGAAGGACATACATTATATATTTTATATACTGAGTAATAGTTTGTGAAAATTTTTATCATATAACATTATTCTTCATCTTTAACACCAGTAACTTTACTAAAGGGGAAAAAAGTGTTGTTGTTTTTTTTTATTTTTTAATATAAAGAATTTAAATAAAACCTTTTAAGAAATTAATTCTATGGCTGAGTTAGAGTAGCTACAAAAAGGTGTTGAAATATTTTTTCATTTTATTCTCTCTTCTGACAAAATCCTGTAAATTAAACTAACAATACCTTTTTCATGAACAAGAACAATGGCATTCAAGACAAGATTCCCTGTCTTAACTCAAAGACTAGTTTAGAAAAAAGAGCACACATGCTCAAAGACTGAAAAAAATAAATTTAAGTTCACAAATGGTGAAATGGTATTACCAAGAGGAGAAAATTTTCAAGGGAAATATTAAAAGCTCAACATATACAATAGAAAGAGCAAAGTAGAGACTGGTTGGAGGGGGGATGGAACTCATGTTTCTTCCTCGTACTTTTTCAGAGTGCCTGAAGCACTGCTACAGGTTCGACTTCCATTACATAATTAGGAAGAGCTGTAGGGAAGCAAAGAGTCACAGGGGACAGGGTGGGAAGAGAAGTTTTCGTGAAAAAGAGGGTACAAGCCTATTTTTAAATAAGGGTAGGATTTGAATAAGAAGGTATAAAGATATCTGTTGGTTAATTTTTTGTAAGAAAAATTGTCAACTAGAGAAATTGGAAAGTGAAGGGAGTTGGAGTTATCCCATAAACCAAAAAAGTTAAATTTGGGATTAAAGGGTGATTAATCAGATGGCAGCATAAGGGGACTGACTGAAGGAAAGAATATCAGATTGGCAGTAAGGAAGAATTTACAGCAGTTCAAGTATAAGGTACAGAGCAGAGAAGTAAATAACTGCTGTGGGTAGGCACAGAAAGGGCATGTATGTACATTAAAGACATTTTGAATGAAGGCACTGGAAGATTAAGACCTGCCAACATCATAAAATAAGTGAACAGAACCACTGGGGGACTAGAAACTTTCTTTTAACTTGGGTTAAAATGGATTGCTTTTCCATGTAACAGGTTGCTTTTCTGGTGGGTTCTAAATGCATGTTATTTCATTTACTTGTCCATTCAAAATATAAGATGCTCATATAAAGAAAAAACGTGAGGAAGAAACAGTCTCTAATTTCAATTATACATTGGCTAAAGACAGTAAAAATAAAAATCAAAACTCGAGAGGAAAATTCACTCCATACACAAGTTTGCTCTTAAAAAAAAGACAATAAAACAGGCTTTTGGTATTTCAGAAGACAGAGGTTCTGGTGTTAAGGAAATGAGTATATATTTATTTACAAGATGAAAGCTGGCACTGGAAGTTTATCCTTAATTGAATTTGGAGGCCAAATGACTGCTCTAGTATTTAATTAATGTATAAGAAAGACTAAAGTTAAAAAAAATACTATGGCATAGAAATGAAAATGAGATAGCAATTTTACCTATCCAGTTGGCAAAAGCAGTTTTTAAACATAAAACCCATCATTGTTAAGGGCATAAGGAACTTGGCAATCTCATGCTGTTACTGTGTAAGTCGGCATAAAGTTTGTAGCAGGCAAGTTCAGAAACAGATTTCTTCAATGCCTTGGTCCTGGCAACTATATTCTTCAGAATTTACCTTACAGAAACAGTAATGGTGATAATGAAATAATATAGTTATAATGATTGGTTTACTTCATTGATGATGGTGGCAAAACAATGAAAGTGAGTTAAAGTTCCAACAATGTAAAACCTGCTAAGCAGTATAACAACAATATAAAGAATAGCCATGTAGACATTAAAAGTGAAGTTGTTAACAATTATTTATGAAAAGAAAGGAATGTGTATGGCAAAAAGAGGAAGACACAAACAAAAGAATATCTTGACATGATTCCATTTTTAGGAGTGGGGAACTACATTTGAAAAGAAATCTGAACTGATGTGTTGAATCCAAGGTGTCTGGATCACAAATCTAATTTATTTTCTTCTCTTTATTTTATACAAAACAGTTTCTAAAACTAGTATATTTTTAATGATTCTAGTTACCTTTTTAATCAGTTTTGCTTTGAATAACTCTTAATATATAATTTAACATGAAATTATTTAACATTAAATATGAAATGATTTAACTTATTAAATGCAATTTTCTGCTACTATATCTTGCTTATCTCCATCATAGACAGCTCTTATGTAATGCTTATATGTAGGCACAATTCTGTTTTACACTTGTCAACTCATTTACTCCTCTAATTTTACAGAGCAACTAAAACACTGAGAGATTATAAATAATTTGCCTAAAGTTACACAGGTAGAAAGTAATAAAATTAAGACTCAAACTTGGTCTCATTGTCTAGCTTCACTGTCCTCTTTCCTAGCCAGTCTAGTTCAACAGTATCTACTAAAATTTATCAGTAAAATGATGATGCTACAGATCACCAGGCCTATCTGGTGATTCTAAATGAATACAATGTTGACTTCACACTTAGTTGCACTAATACTGTAATTATAGAGGTTTACATTATTATAAAAAAAACATCAGAACAGGATTGCTGCTTTATGATCACCCTATTTAGATAACATAGTACAGGGTATTTTATTTCCAGAAATATCATAGAAAAGAGAAAGTCTACTCAAAGCCCATTCTAAGTTAGGCCATACATACTAACTCCATAAAACAGTCATATAATTTCATAATCTAAAGGCACTTCAGAAACTTTTCAGCCATTCTTTCATCATATTACAAATGAGTAAAATGAGACTCTAAGAAACTAATTCACCTAACTGATTAAAGACCATACCAGAAACGATGCTTGTGCTTCTGGTAAGATTCTCTCAACAGATGAAAAGAGAAAATGTCAAGTTACTTATTTAAAACCACAGAACTGTTTTGTAGGAGACCCACAGTGAGGGTTGCTAACTATATGGCCTCCTTATAAAGAGAAAATAATCATATTGGCCAGTGGCATCCCTATACTCGCTTCACTCCCTTTGCCTTTACTCCCTTCATTCCTGTTGCCCCTAACTGCTGGATTAATTCTTATTTTGCTGAGATTGAGTGTTAATATCTAAAGGTGGTTTAGGTATCCCAAACCAGAGGTTCTGTGCACATCCCTTTTCTCATTTCATTTATAATGCAGCAATCTAATTGCCAACATATCTGTTTCTCCCTGTACATTCTGAGAGCTCCTTGGGTAGGCACAATGTTGTATTCATTTAGAATCTCCAGCATGTAGTTGATTACTAGATCATAGCAAGTGTTCAATAAATGTTTTCTGAATGAAGAGAAATAAATTCAGGACTTTCAGTTTTCATGGTATGCGGTATACACTAAACGAATAACCAATATGGATTATGACATGCCACTGAAATAAAATACGGGAATGTGTCTGCTCCTCTTTCAAAATGAATCTGATTCTCACAACTGAGAACTCAAGCTACTAGAGAGTGACTTTTTAATTTTTGATTAAACTGCTTACCAGTTAAGCAGAGAATGACTAGAGGCTAATAAGCAGTTTATAATAAAGTCAGTTTTTTAAGAATCACTCTCAATAATGCTTTTCTCTTACAACACTCCATATGTCATAATTTCTAAACACACATCATACGTCTTTCACAAGGCTCTTTCATTGGTTTGTTTTTCCCCTCATTTTTCCCCCACTGTATTTTTTACCTCTATTATCTCATATTAACAGTTATTTGTTCAAGCATCTGTGTCCCTGCCTAGATGTTAGTCTTCTAAAAAGAATTATTAAATTATTTTTATCTCTTCTAGAACCTAGCAAAGTATTTAGTACTTAGCAGAAAGTTCACAAATTCAACTTGTTAAGAGAGTTTTCAAGGTCATTTATGCTTAATGTGGGACCACAAAAGATTTTTAAAGAAACAGTTCTTGGATATTAAAAACAAATACAGTTTGTTGTGAGTCAAAGTTTGTAAGAAATTTCCCTTACAATTAAAAAAAAATTACACACTTAAATTCTTAAAAGTTAATACGTAAGAAAAACTTTGTTTTGACATGTTAAAAAAAGTGAAAAGGGAATAAAATATTTTTAAAAAGAAACAATAAAAAAATGCATCATTTTACAGGTTTTACTTTTCCCCCTTAGTTGCCAGAAAATTCAGCATCAAATATAAAAAGAAAATGTAATTAGTGCACCATAGTGCCTTAAAACATTTACTCTTAATTCCTTCTTAAAGGTGCTTGGTTGTGATTCTTTTAAGATATTAACCTTTTAAATTATGAAAGTTACACTTAAATGCAAAATAGTCATTGTCACAGAAGGCTATGAAACAGCCTATGCTCTAGTTTAGTCCTATAGCCACAGCAGCTAGAGCTAATTAGATGATGAACCCATAGCCTTCCTAAATGTATGATGTGCAATTGTATTTGTGTGCAGTATATATCTGCTCTTTTTATTTCCACACTAGTGGAATCTTGCGGTGTACCTTTTTTCAACTTACAATGTTTGGGATTCTAGCTACATAGCTAGATGACAAAGATTTCCTTAATTTTTGTTAATTGTTTCATTACTGTATTGCAGCATTGTTTATTTTCAGAATTTGTTTTAATAAATGATGCAACAATGAAGCTTTTCTATATATATATGTGTAACTCATTAATTCAACAAAATTTCCTGGGTGCCTATTTAACTCGAAGTTCTAGCAACAGCAGTAAGCAAGTTAGTCATGGATCCTATTCTTGTATTATTTAAACTTTAGTTTAGTGATATGAATGATAAACAAGTAATAAACATACCTAAGACAATTTTTTGAGGTAGTGGAAAGTGTCATGAATACACTTCAGAGTGACTAGTAAAGGTGCAAGGAGAAAGGGACTTATGAGCTGCGATTTGAAACATAAGATGCAAATTGTCACTGGAAGATCTGGAATATTCTTAGCAGGAAGAACAGTAGTACAAAGACTTGGTAGGAATGAGCCTGGTATATTTCAGAATAAAGGAGCATATACATAGTGGATAATAGGTAGGCAATAATCAGGTACATCTAAAAGGATGTACTTAGGCATAAAATTAAGTCATTAAGCTCAAAGGTCTAAATATGGAATAGGATTTCATTTTGCTAGTTTATCTGTAGCATAATTTCCTAGGAAAGCATTTCTAGTTAAAGGGCATGTACAATTTAAATAGTGATAGATATTAAGATGACTCAAAAGTCACACCAATTTATATTCCTATCAAAAGAATAAACAGGATGCCTATTTCTCCTACCCTTAGCAATAAAGGATGTTGCTTTAAAATCTTCACCAACAGGTAAAATATGATATAAACAAAATTATTATTAATAAGTTAAAATCGTTAAATTTTACCTCCATTTTAAACTTGTCTACACTGTGTTTCTCATATTACACACTTTAATCTCTATCAAGAATTTTCCATGCTACTGGAGATACATAGTAAACAACATAAACAGAACAGCTCATGACATGAGACAACCTGAAAATATAACTCACCTGTAAGATGGAAAAACTACTGAAAAATGATGGCAGTCTAAGACTAATGAAATCCTACTTAGTGTAACTCTTCTCTGAGTACAAAATTGATTTACCAACAATGTTAATTCCAAATACTTTCCTACAATGCAAGAGGAATGCACTTGAGTGAGTATATTGGTAAATTCTCAGAGAAGATCTGCTGGATCAATGATTTCTTGCAGATAAAAAAATTGGCAGATAAAAACCACATTGGTCTTCAAAAGCTTTGTGCCCATTTCTGTTCCTACTGAAAATGTGGGAAGAAGATGGTAATGTCCTGACATTTCAAATTACTTTCCAGTTTCCTTACCTTCTTAACTTACATGTCTCAATGCTTTACCATCAACACTTCATAAGGAAGAAGTTGTAAAATATGGACAGTTACTTACTAAAATACGTATAAATTACTAAAGCAAAAGATCTTATAATTTTAAGATCTAATTTGTTTGATGTTCTCTTATTTGACCAATTCTATCCATGTAATACAAAATGGATATGCTTATAATAGCTGATAGAAAAAGGTACTAATAGAACATATTCTTAATATTTTTCTTTATTCATCTATAAATCTCTTAATAAATGTAGATAGAATTTTATATGTGAAAGACATTATTAAAAATCACTACAACTTAAACAGAAGAAAAGTTTAAATTCCAATACTTACAATCATCTAGATCTAGAAGTGAGACATCTTTAGTAACAGTATTTCTTTCTTGTATTTTCTTTTCTTTTCCCTATAAAAAATTAATATTGCACTTATTATATTTTATTTTTTTTTTCAAATCTACGAAGCAGTCCTGAATTTTTCTCTATTTGACCTTCCAAAAGAAAATTCAAATTAATTTTTTGTATGATTACACAAAAGGCATTTCTGAATCAAAACTTTTATTTTAGATACCATGCAAACTGCTGCTTATAAATATTCTGTGATTAAATCTTATAAAGGCTCTTTAGAAGAAATTTTAAAGGTAATTGTTTAACTTTCAACGTAAACTAAAAGTATTACCTAATCTGGTAACTTTTGCTAACAAAATTGTTATGTACCTCTTCTATAGAAAGTATACAGATGTTTTGGAAAATAATTTAAAATAAGTTTATTTAAGAAAAAGAAATGCTTACATCATAATATATTCTTAGTTCTGAAACGGCTGGCAGGCTTGTGATGTGATAGATTAGCCTTTACTGAAGTGTGGTTTGTGACAAGCATTACACCAGACACTTTGTATTTCAACACTGTCAGACTTCTTTTGCCAAAGGTATTTGTTAAAATCTATAAATGACATATCCAGACTTCTGTTTTTTAGGGGTGAGAAAGGGTTTATTTACTTTTTCTAGTTTTCTTTTAGGGGAAAATAAGTATTGCGAAATGTACTGCAAGAATTCTTCCAGCTCAGATTTGCTTATTCACTTCACCTTATTTTGAATAAAAAAAGACTTAAAATCATGGACTAAAAAACAGTGTTCCTAAATCAAGGTGTTCAGAATTTACGTAGCTATTCAGATATGTGATTTTTTTTTCAAAAAAGGATAATATATATGCAAAACTGGGTAGAATCATAATCAATTAAAGACTAACAAAGATTAGTGTGTTAAATGGATGTACTCAGGCAGAATTACTTTATCTTTATAATATCTGGTTTTTAACATTAAGTCTTCTCAAATTAAAGATCAAAAGTGAAGTTTCTGCTAAAATGGATTTATTCAATCACTTCTTTATTCAACAGATGTATAAAATTTTAAGCATGTAACAAATTCTATGCTAAGCAATGGATATAACACAGCCAAGACAAACACAGTCCCTTATGCCTACTTTCAGTTAGCTTATCATCTATAAAGGAGTTTCTAGCTTAGAGTCAATGTGAATTCTTACAACTATTTTTGAAGTATTCTTTCACTACGGTAAAACTCTTACAATAATGCACATGAACAAGATTATTACATCCTTTATGTCAGAAAACATTTCCAAATAATCTGAGATACTACTTATTTTTCTATTTATGCTAATATTCAGAAAATCATTTTCAGGATCATAGAACATTAACTAAAACACTGATTTTTTTTCCCCTTTGGGGAGTGTGTGTGTGTGCGTGCGTGCGTGCGTGCGTGCGTGCGTGTGTGTGTGTGCTTCCAAATAATTATTTCTGCCATGGAAAACTCCAAGTCATCTAGATAGGTTTTAATTTTCTTTCATTACTTAAAAACAAACAATATTTGTCTCTCTCTCCATGCTTCAAATAAACAACAATCTCTAGGACCCTAGGAGCAAAAAAACAGAAGAAATGTTAGTTTTTAAACTAAAATCTAAGTTTCAGGTAACGAAAATAGATACAGAGTGAACATGCCATCTCAACTTGAACATCATTCCTCTGAAAAAAGAACATATAACAAAAAGAGCATGCTACCAAGTGACTTATCAAATGCTATGCTGAGCACAATGGGTGTAGCTTCCTATAAGCTACAATGGTGCATGACAGTCTTTATGGAACTGTACCTCTCCACCTGAAAAATTAGAAACCTATCAGATCAAGATAAAGTTAAAGCTGGAGGTGAGTCTATACCTTATTTTCTACTTCACAGTTAAGGGTGTGTAACAGTATCTATTAAATACACATCGGCTCACATACAAAACTGGACAGAACTACATGTGAAATTGGCATAATCTCTTCTTAGAAGCCTAAAACAGAAAGAAAAATGGCTCTCACAAGGACAGAATTTCATTGACTTTTAAGAACAGCAAATAACCAGTGACTGAAATACAACATTAGCAATAGATAATGGTCATTTCTACTGAACTGAAAAAGCCTTGCAATCTGAATCAAGGATATAAAAGGCTTCATGATGTGTTTGGCATTCCTTTCTTGTATTATATTTCATTTTAAAAATCCATAGTGAGTTCAAAACATTTTCATACTTAAAGGATCTACTATAAAAATAAAAATCTGAATTCTAAACAAAGAAGTTAAGAGCTCTATTCCATCAAACATTTCTCCATTTGCAATTCATCTTGGTAATAGAGACAGAACCTGGGTAAATGCATATAGGACTTGAGGCAGGAGATTTTTCTTGCTCAATGCATAATTCATGTGCTCCGCCTGCAAAGTGTGTAAAATGAGAATTTCACACCGCAGCATGAGCCATGGAGCTGCAGAGAAAAGGCAGATGAAATCATATTTTACTGTGTGAATTTTATTTCTTACCCTCCCAATATTTATACAAAACCATCATTGACAAACCAAACACACTGACAGATCACCCACTGTTTCCATTGTGTTAGCACTTGAGAAGAGATCAGGCAGAAAGAGAGACAATTTGTTTTTGTATATTTTTTAAAAATACAGGATTAGGTTTTTAACAGCTGAGTGACTGTATTAGACTTTTATAAGGACAACAGTAGCTGATCTTAAAAATCCCACTATAAAAACCCTAGTTATCAATTCATCATCCTCAAGTCTCCACTTTGTTTCTATGGCATTCGATTATATACCTCAACACATCAACATTATCAAAATGAAATAAAAGTCACAGGGTTAAGAAACTGATTTCTGGTTAATATATTTCATTTCAAACAATAAATAAAAGATCCTGAAGATAACATTAAACCCTAAATAATACAAAAATATGTAATAATGTCTGTATTTTTTAATGTATTATGCATGTTCATTTTCATGCTGATTAAAATAAAAAGCAAGTAGAAAAGAAGATCTGATATGACAAGCATCAAACATGCTTCCTAAGAGGAATCCATTATAAAAGGTCTGAAATTTAAAACTGTAAAAACATAAGTGGAATGCAAAGTTTGTTAAATTCATACTGTGCTTTAAAATCAATAAAAAAAAATTCAAGGCTAATTTCTAGCCTCACAGGGCAACACATTTGCATGAAATATTTTCAATTAGAATTATGAACCAAGGACAATTTAATGACTTCCTTGCCTTCAATTCATCTAATAAATTTGATTTAAAAAAAAATGAGGTTCACACTTACCCTGTGCTTTAAAATTAAAGTATGCTGCCAATAAATTGAGGTTTCTTTATAAGTTTAAAAAAAAAGTTTAAACTGTTAAACAAATCTTCCCTATTAGATTATATCAACTTTAGTAAGAAAGCTTACTTAATGGCATTCACCTTGATTTAAAGAGCTCAGTTGAAGTGAAATGATATTTCTGTTCTGGAGAACTTAAAATATGAATTAAATTGGGGAAGACATAAATTGAAAGAGGCAAGGCTTTGAATTGTCATAGTAAAAAACCAGTACTCTACAATACATAGGCGTTATGTAACTGCAACAGAAATGCTTTTATAATAACACTGAATAAAGATTTATTCTTATTTCTCAAACACATCAGAAAACCAGTAAGAAAATAGTTCCTTTCATTTTCTATGATCTATTTCATAACATACACCATAGTTTCTTTATAGCTAAGAGTCTTCATCTTTAATATGGTTCATCTTAAGCATTTGGTACATAGACCCTGAATGTACTACCAGAATTACTATATCCCAGTTAACATGAGAACAATGGACTAACAGGATGGTAGGGAAATAACTTCAGTATGTAGGAACAATCTAACATTCTGGTTAAGTTACAAAAACATCAGCACCTATGTTCAATAAATTAAAAAAAAAAATCTGATAACAAAAAAATTTTTTTAAATAAAACTGTTGCCATGTGTTCAACATGATTTTAACAACATTCAGAACACAGCAATTACATCAGTTAAGAAAAAATGCATAAAGTGACACAAATGTGAATCTTTTTCTGATACAATTTGAACTATATTACTGGTTTCCCTCCCTCCCTCCCTCCCTCCCTCCCTTCCTTCCTTCCTTCCTTTCTTTTTTGAGACTAGGTCTCTCTATTTTTGCCTGTGGAACTGCAGGCTCACCTTGCCCAGGGAACCACAGACCCAAGCAATCCCCAGCCTCAGAGGTAGCTGTGATTACAGGCGCTTGCCACCACACCCAGCTATTTTTTTGGAACTACGTCACGCTACGTTGCCCCGGACGGGACTCAAACCGCGATCCCCGGTCCCCACTACGGTTTCCCAGGCTGCCACTTAACAGGCACGCGCCACCGTACCTGGCTGGTTTCTCCATCAGAAAAAAAGTTTCTCTTTACACTGTGTAAAGTGTGTGAAGGCACTTAAAATGTGGAATTATTAAAAAGCAAAAATAATTTTAGGACAGGTATTTGGGGCAAAAGAATTATTTCATAAAGAGGATTAGACAATCAAATCTTTCTCTATTAAATATATTTCAGAAAAGAACACCTACACATAAAAATATGCTTGCCCATCAAATATAATTATAACTGAAGAACAAGATAATTTTCTTTGGTTATTACTGATATGTACTCAGAATGTATGACTACAGTTTTGTGGCTTATAAATATGTTGGGGTCTGGTGCTACTGTTAAACCCTAAAGGAATATAAACATTCAGCAGTGGTTCTCAGCTATTTGAATGTTCCCACACCATTCCCATGAGTAATATCCTATCCTCTCATCAATAACATTTTTCACTCTTTGCCCCCCCCCCCCATTCTCAACTAGGAAATCTGAAGGGACCACACTTTGATATAAAGCTACTCTCTCCTCAGCATTTATTTTCTATAATTTATTTTCTGTAAAAATGATGCAAAAGAAAGAACAAGGACACAGAAATAAGAAAGCATGCAGCATGTTCAGAAAAATACAAGTAGTCCATTGAGGTAAGAATGCAGGGAACATACAGCAGGCTAAGACTAGAAAGGCAGGTTTGAGAATGCCACTGCGAGGAGTTCACTGAACTCAAACAGCAATGGGGCATCATTACATGTAGCTTTAACATTAATCTAGCAGTTGTACAGAAGGAATAGTCAGAGAAGCTACTGCCATCATAGACCAATGTCAAAATGGTCTATGAGTGAGGTAATAAGAGCTGACCTAGAAAAGAAGAAAGGGATATGAGAGATAGTATACAGAATCCCTAAGACTTGACAATTGTGTAAATACACTCAGGAGTCTAATTCTGAGGCTATAAACTAGGAAAACAGAAAGAATGCTTGTATCAAACAGCAGAACATGTCTTCTAACTATACTGGGAAACTAGTAGCTGCCAAGAGACACAAGAATTTGGTCTGAATTTGGGAAGAAAAGCTAGAACTTTTGTTGGGGTTTAGAGATACTATTAGATACTACTAAGGAAGTAATTCACATAAATGTTTTAGATAAAGTGAGAGGGTTGAATGAATCTCACAACAGGGAAGAAACAGGGAAAAAATCTGAAGAGTTAATGTGTTTCAATTAATATTTGTTGAAAAATAATCTGAACCAAGGATTTTATTTGGGGAAAATGGTCACAGCTGGGTGTTAGAAAGTAAAAAGTAAAGCCAAAGAATAAAGTCAAAGGAGTCAGAAGAAAAGGGATACTGAGATTTTCAAATAGTAAGAAATAATGAAATGATGGAGAAATATAAAACTAGCTTTAAAGAAAAGATACGGATGACTTTTCAGAGCAGCAGCTGTAGAAAGTGATAGGAGTGGGAGCCAGTTTATAAAGGACTCAGAAAAAAATTAGTAAGAAATTGACAGACAAGATCTAGAATACTAAACTTTCACTTTTACTCACTACACTCTGTCTTTTCTATGCCTTCTCACTTTTACTCACTACACTCTGTCTTTTCTATGCCTTCTCATCCTTCCTCTATTTAAATGCTGGACAAGACTTTAGTATTCTGTTTGGCAGGGAAGGAATAAGTGGAGAAAGAGACTGAAGGAGTGAAGGAGGTGTAATATTTTCAACAAAACAAGGCCAAATGGAAGTGTACAGGGAGTACTTCCATTCAAAGAATACAAGAGGGTAGAGAGAGGATAAAACAGGTATGAAAGAAGTATGAGATGCTTACAAGGGGTACAGTTCAATATTCTGAAAACATTGGATAAGACCACAGGTTGCACAAAGAGTAAGGAGTCATACTGAATGCTAACTTATAAGTGAGAAGATACAAGAGAAATCAGAGTTAACAAAATATTACAGGTGCTTTAAGCAGCAGTGTTGCAGAAGTCTAATACTGTTGGTGTCTCCTGGAATTAATAGTAAAATTTCAAAATGTTAACATTGCATTTTATATTTATATAATGCTTTACATTGATCATTCACATTTCAGGTTTTATAACAGCACTTGAAAGAGGTAAACTTACAGATGAGGAAACTGAACCATCATAAAATGAGCTATTTTTAAAGTTCTATATTCAGGGTAACTCCAAGGTCTTATTCTGTTCAGTATCCCCAAAAGACATTGTCCACATGAGAGAAAAAAAAAAGAGCAAATATAGATTCAGTTGTGCTGCAAAAATTTAAGGCATATGAATTTTCAGCACTGACATAGTGTCATGCTAAATTAAGGTAAAGCACCCACCATCTGCCTTCATTACTCATAATTTAGAACAGAAGCCACAACACTTGGTGGAAAGAGTACTTTTCTGCAATTAGAGTTGCCTGTTATTAGGAACTTGGTACCATTGTAACTGCAGGATATACTCCAGCTCAGAAAGGAACAGAAACAAACAAAAAAGTAGTTACAGTGATTGTAAGGTGGGGGAGAATATTCCACTGATAAATTAACACAAACAATACAGACAAGAAAAGACATTCTAATATAGAGAAAATAAGTCACAAAAACAAAGGTACAAAATACATCAATAATGTGTATAAAATCTAAATGTCTCAAGTGTCTTGGCTCACTGCAATACTTTGAAATGTTTTAGTGATGTTCAATAGTAAAATATCTTCAATTATTAAGAGATTAATTTGATCAGTGAAAGTCTTTGACAAGGAAGAAACAAACAAAATCTCTGGTACAGTGCTTCTGTGACTTGTTATGGCCCTTTCAAGCTGTTTTTAAAACTATAGTAACTAAAATCTGTAAATTTTCAACTTTCACGAAATTTATTATAAAAATAACTAGACTTAATTCTACCTACTTCACATTTGTTGATTACTTCATCATGTTAAAAAACACTTCTTAAAAAAAAAACACTTCTAATTCTGGGTAGTATTTATATATTTTCTAAAGCTCCTTTATTTTAAATTGGCTTGGAATTTGATATAAGTAGGAAATGGGAGGTCTTTTTTTTAACAATAATTTATTTATATATAAATTTCACATCTCTGTGATCTCTAGTTCACTCCCCCCACTGACTATTCCCACCCTGTCCCATCCCCCCCTTCCCAGGTTGTGTACTTCAATTTGGTTGTTTGCTTGTTTTGACTTTTCTTCATGACTTTTGGTTTATCTTTCCCATGTCCCATAGAGTAGTGAAACCATTTGGTTTCTGTTTTTTTTCTTTTTGACTTGTTTCTGCTAATATGAATTCTTCTATGTCTATCCATGTTATCATAAAATTGTCTAAATTGTAATTTTTAATTGATGAGTAATATTCCATTGTGTATATATACCATATCCTTTTCATCCAGTCATCTGTTTTCGGGCACTTTGGTTGCTTCCATGTTCTTGCAATTATAGTGCTGCAATAAACATCCAAGTACAGGTGTCCCTTTGGACCCACATTGAAGTCTCCTTTGGGTAGATTCCCAGGAGAGCAATTGCTGGGTCAAATGGTAGTTCAATTTTCATTAGAGGGCCCTCCATACAGCTTTCCATAGAGGTTGGAGCAGTTTACATTCCCACCAGCAGTGTAAGAGTGTTCCCTTCTCTCCACATCCATGCCAGTACTTGTTGTTACCCGTTTTATGGATGTGGGCCATTTTTACTGGTGTAAGGTGGTAGCTCATTGTGGTTTTGATTTGCATTTCCCTTATTGCTAGTGATGTTGAACAATTCTTCATGTGCCTGTTGGCCATCTGTATTTCCTCTTTGGAGAAGTTTCTTTTTAATTCTTCACCCCATTTTATGATTGGGTTTCCTGTTTTGCTTTTGTTTAATTGTGTGAGTTCTTTGAGGATCTTCGTTATTAAACCCTTATCACTCTTGTGGAGGGCAAAAATTTCTTCCCATTCAATTGGGCTTCTTTTAGCTTTTTTCTGTTGTCACTTTTGCTGTACAGAAGCTTTTCAGTTTGATCTAGTCCCATCTGTTTATGTTTTCCTTCAGTTTTTTGTCATCAGTAGATTTTTCCAGAAAGGGGTTTCTGAATTGTACTTCCTGGACAGTTTTTCCCAAGTTATTTTCTATGTATGTTATGGCTTCAGGTCTGACATTTAAATCTTTTATCCATTTTGAGCTGGTTTTTGTACAAGGTGTGAGGATGTTGTCTTGGTCCGTTTTTTTTCAGGTCTTAGTCCAATTTTCTCAGCACAATTTATTGAAGAGGCTATCTTTGTTCCAATGTAAGGTTTTCCCCCCTTTGTCAAAGATTAGTTGACTACATATGTGTGGTTTTAGGAAATGAGAGGTCTTAAACTCACTATGCGATGAGTTTTTACACAAGGTCAGATAAATAAACCAAAAAATCTAGAGTTCATGTAAGTTTTTGAAAATTAAATATATCCTATATATAGATACAAGTTTTAATTATAAATTAAAGATAAGGTAGGTTTTACTACAGGTTAAAAATATTTGAAAATACCAGTCATTTCTAAAATGCTTTTTTTCAACAGGCACATTAAAAAATGATCATCACTTATCATTAGGGAAAAGCAAATCAAACCCACAATGAGATACCATCTCTATGTGTAAGAATGGATCCTATCAAAAAGACTAAAACAAGTGCTGTTGCTGTGAAGATAAAAGAACCCTTGTACACTGCTAGTGGGAATGTAAACTGATCAAGACTCTGTGGAAAACAGTATGGAGAATTCTCAAAATATTAAAATATAGAACTACCATGTGATCCAACAACTTCATTCCTAGGTAACTATGTGAAGAATGTCAAAGCTGTGTGAAGAATGTCAAAGCACTGATTCAAAGGCATATGTGCACTCCTATGTTTATAGCACTGTTTACAATAGTCAAGTTATAGAAACAATCTGTACTCAAAGACAGGTAAAAGATTTTAGGAAGATGTAGTATGTAAACATAATGGAATATACTACTCAGCTACAAAAAAATATCAACTCTTACAAAGATGGAACTGAAGGGGATTATGCCAAACAAAGTAAGTCAAAAGGAGAAAGCCAAAACCTGGATGGTGTCACTTATATGTGGAATATAGAGAAACAAAACAAAAGGCCAGATAAAAACAAACAATAACACAGTCTGAGACTCTAAGTGTAGATTTTTCAGCAGTAACATACTGTCAGAGGGGTCATCACAGGAGAAGAGAGAGCAGAATGGAAAGTAGGTATAATGGGCTGTGGTGGAGAACTACAGGCACCTTGGTGGTTGAGTGTGAGACATTACTATATGCGTCTATATAAAATAAAGTATTGTAACTACTGTTCCCTCAATTTAAAAAAGATAAAATGTCTTTAAAAATATGTGATTATGGTATTTGTTTAATAATAAATCTTGCGTAAGGAAGGGCAATTATCTACTTCAATAAATCTATTTTTACCCTTGGCTACTCATATGACTTCATTAGTAAAATTCAAGCTATAGGGCAAAATGTTAGTCAAAAAGAAATCAAATTCAAAGAAAGATTAGAGCATAGTCTTAATACATGAAATAATAGTTTATATACACAGCTACTGCACTGTGATCTATTTATAAAAAGTAATAATTACAGCTCAGAAAGATAAGCATATGGTCTGAATTTTATATTAGTAACAATTCTGCAACATATACTATCAATTTTTTGTTATTTAGTGGACAAGGTTCAGTATTAAAAATACTATCATTCTACTACATAAATGGTTATTGCATTTGCTTCTAAGTAGATGGCTACTGAAGCTTTATTACCTAATTTAAAGAATGTATATCCTTTAATTAAACCTTTAAAAATATCCTATTATCCAAAATACTTGATATTTTAAAGAAGCAATGGTTTCAGTTTTTATGATTCATTCCTTTGCTCAGTACTATTTTTATGATTTTCTTTTCTGTTCACCTAAGCAAACCCCCCCCCTTGATTACATCCTCACCAGTACAAGAAAGTCATATTCGTAATACAGAGGTCTCTAATTTTAGCGACAAAGAAAGAGGTCTGAAAATAAGTTTCTAAATTCTTGGTGGGATTGAGTTAAAAGGAAAGTGATTATCTGGAAAAGCACACAGGTGTGGATCAAAGAGGATGGTGTTTATTATAGTTGTGAGCAACAATATTAAGCAGCTTAGTGTCAGATATTAATCTAATGAAAAGAATTTACTGATAACTTTTATTTTGAAATGATTAAATTTCATTTGTTCTGAATAGAGAAACTTTTAAAACAAAGCACCGATTTTCAGATATACCTACTATTAATTAGGAAAAGGTTATAAGAATACTTTCAATGGTAAACATGTAGACAATTACCTTAAGGACTTTTCTGGATTCAGATTCACTTTCAGATTCAGATTCTGATTCAGAGTCTGAAGAGCTTTCTTCTATTGAACTAGATTCAGCATTGGAAGAATCTGAAGTTTTTGGTTTTTCTTTTTTTTTGTCCCCATCTTCAGAATCACTGCATAATAACAAAATTTGATCTATCAACTTTAAATTGTTTGTATGAACAGGTTTAGGACTTTAAAAAAGTCAAATGATGAATGTTACTGCTCATTTATTTTGTCTATAAAGCAGATGCTTTACTAGAAAAGTATATTTCATTGAAAACCATCTCTTTAGCATGTAAAAAAATGGTTTAAGAACTCTACAACATATTAGCAAAACGAAAATTACGGTACATTTAGCCAAATAAATTAAACCAATTCATATTTAATTCATATTTAATTACACCAGCTCACATACCCTTCAAATACAAAAGATCATAACACTAAATGATGTCTTAAGTAGAAAATAATTAATAATTAAACATTTGATTTACTAGGTATATACATTAGATATAAACAGTTACAATTTCAAAGATACTGAAGACTGATTTTAAAATGTCACCAAATACCAAGTTTATTTAATTTAAATTTCTAGATATCTATTTTTACAAAATAGACTTACAAAAAAGACTTTTCTACAAAACAGAATATTTTACAAAACAGACAGTTAGACATGTTCCCAAATGTGGTTTTTAAGCATAAGAAAATGTTCTAATAAACTAACTCTAACTAAAAATGCAAGATAATCAGCTGGGCACGGTGACACATGCCTGTAAGCAACAGATTATGGAGTTGTGGCAGGTTCTGGGGATCGTGGTTTGAGTCCTGCCCAGGGCAACACAGCGAGACCTAGTCCCAAAAAATAGCTGGGCATGGTGGCGCACGCCTGTAATCCTAGCCACTTAGGAAGCTGAAGCTGGGGAGTGCTTTAAGTCCGTGGTATTGTGGGCAACATGAGCCTGCAGTTCCACAGGCAAAAATAGTGAGACCTAGTCTCCAAAAAAAAAAAAAGTATATAATCAAATATGAACTTTCAAAATACAGAATGATCAGAATAATCAAATCTAAGTGCTGATGCTATTGATTCATGATTCATTTGTTCACTCACTCATTTATTCAACATGTTTATTGAACTGTCTATCATGTGCTGACACTATGTTAGGTGCTCTGGATAGCAGTGGTCAATAAGACATAAATGATTCGTGTGTCTCCTGTATGAGTCTACAGTCCATTAGAGGATACAGAATAGTAAGATGACAATGACAAAAAGTATGGTAAGTAATAAATACTAACCTACTGTGTATCACGAGAACTTTTGGAGTAGTATCCAAATTAATCAAAATTGATAATGCTTCCCAGAGTAAAGGATACATAAAAGGTGATACAAGAATAAAGCAGGCAGCAGAGTGAGTTCTCCAAGGAGATGGAATAACATGAAATACAGTAAAAGGTCTTTCCCTAGGGAGATATGCATGTAGCTTTTCATATTTTCTCAAAACTGAAGATCTAGTTCTCTCTATTGTATGTATCTGAGTATGTGCATGTCTGTGGCATTTGTCCTAAGCATATATTGTGCCAGACAGATTCAGACATTTTATAGTTATCAATTTAAATACTTCAATATATTCTTAACAGACTTACTATAGTGTAACATTCAAGAAAGTTAAGTAACTTTCTCAAGGATGCATTGCCAGGAGGGGCAGAATTAGAATTTGTATCCAAGTCTGTCTTGCTCTAAAGACTACATTTTTATTATATGTTCTCTCTTCAAATGAAAACATTTTAGAGCATAAAACCCAAACTTAGTTATGATTAATTACTAAATGGAAGTCTTGAAGACATTTAAGCTCCTTAAACTTTAAAAAAATTATACAGTTATACTGGCAAAGTTTTAAACGCATTCTAAGAGACAGGCAGAAAAACACAGGGGGAAGGAGAGTGGTGGAAGAATCAATATTTCCTAGAATCGATTTTTGTGGAGGAAAAATGATTGCTGTTTATTAAAAACGGAGTCATGGTAACATCTCAAAGGACATGTAATTATATTTGAAGACTAAAAAATATGTTGCAGCTGTTTTTTTCCTAGCAAAGAAAGGCAATTTATTATCCCCAATTCACTGGTTAAAAACATGTATTTTAAAATGTAAGAAACAGAACGTAACTGAGTTACTCTTTGGTGTAATAAACAATTCTTTTAAAGTCAAACGTGGGTAAAGAGAAAAGTCCATTTTTGAAGAAAAAAAATAATGAAACTAATATAATACATGATTACAAATTTGTAGGATATTGACTTTTGTTAGCTGAAAGATATTTCCTTTAGTAGAAACAAGATGCTTTTTATAAACTCTGTCATCATAGATATTCTGACACTGAACCAGGAATACAGAATTTTCTTTCAAAGAAAAGGTTACTGCAATCCAAGTAAAGCTTTTGCTGCAACAAGTCACTGATTCTGAATATACTCAACTTCTCACTTTTCAGATAAGATTTTAAAGGTAAAGTGTTATTTTGTTATGCATCACTCAATTTTGATGGGTAATTATTGTTTACCTTACTGCTTAGAGTTTCAGATGTTAATCTAATGAAAAGAATTTACTGGTAACTAGCTTTTTAACTTTGCAATGATGAAAAGCCTGTATTAATTTAACCTACAGATTTCATTTGTTCTGAACAGGAAAAACAATATAAATCACTTTTAAAATCATTAAATCCTGACTTAAATTAATAAAGTCATAATTAGGGCATTATGCTGTGTTTGTTATGGAAGTGGCAGGGCGAGCTGCTTTAATTACTGTCTGTAATAAAAGGAGCAGAGAGCGTACTGCGCCCCAATCAGTGCTGTCAGCCACGACTGAGCTGGGCTGCAAACTCATCAAGTGAGTGGGCAGCAGGCTCCCAGGGAAAGGGCCATCATGTCTGCAGAGGCCACTAGCTGACAGCAGCCGGGAAAACAGACTCATGCAATCCAAGGTATTAGCCCCAATTACTCAAAATTTTAATGACACTTTAATACACGATAATGTTGTTGATAATGGGAAATCTTAAAAAGCGCTAACGTTAAATATCTTATGACCGTCTTCCTTCACAGTCCTTGACTCTAATATTTGGATCATAATCTTTTTAATATAACATTATTTAGAAAAATCAATTGTCTTAGTTACATAATGGCAAAGTGTTAAAGGATTTAATTTTAGCTCTCAGCAAAATTGCTACAAAAGGTAATTAAGTGTTTCATATCTATTACTTGATTACTTAACTTGGCCTTCCAAGGTTATACCAATTTTCAAAGTGTAGCCCCCAGATTTCTTCAAGTTCAAAATGCAAATGAACCATTCTAAGTAGCAGAATAATGTGAACTAGCATTTTTAATTAACTTTATATGATTTACTATCTGTTTGGGGGAAAAGACTTATTTTTCCACTCACTCTGTGAATTAAAAAGACATAATGATTTGGGGGGGGGGACACATAATACTTTTTGAAGGAAATTTTGACAAAATAATTTACCGTTTCCCTTTGGTTTTAGAATTCGTCTTGATTGTTCTCTTGCTTTCCACATCTGAGTCACTTGCACTCTCACTCTCAGACTCACTGGAGGAGTCCTCACTGCTGTCACTACTGTCTCCTTCCTCGTCTTGTTCTCCACTATCACTTCCAGATTCACTCTCTGAAAAAAATATAACCAGATGCTTTTTTGATTGGTAGCCATTTAATTATACACAAGGACACAAGTTACTGTCAATATTCATCACAAATAAAACCAGACGTTGACTTTTAGTTTCCTTAGGTTCAACATTTTCTATCCACACTCCAGTCATTCAGACCTCTAGAATCCTGAAGCAGGAAGAACTCTACAAAACAAATGCTTTGAAAATGAGCAAACAAACAAACAAAAAACTCAATAAAGAAAAAAATGAAACAAGTAAAATAAATCTAAGGGTTTAAGTAAATTATGGCAAAAAGGTGTTCTTTTTTTTTTTTTAAGAATGACAAAAGGATGACAAATAATCCAGAATTCTCTACTGACAATGGGAATTTTATTTAGAAAAAAAGATAGCAACAATTAAATCTTCTTAGGATCAAATTTTGAGAGGGAAGAGAGTCATTTATATCATCTCCAAAAATTTCTCAATTCAAAGGCAATATGCAAAATTATTAATTCAAAACCTATTACTTATTTCAGTATTACTTTTCTAAAGGTGAGAGGTAAAGTTACAGTGAAGAGCCATACATTTAAATATGTTGTGTATGAATTATGATATACCGAATTCTTTGCAGAACTGATGCATAGAATATTGTTATATGTATTTTATACATTTATGAGGTGAAATAATTATAGGTGTCCTAGATAAGAGGACAAACTGTTGCCCTTGCCTATGACCTGATGAACTGCTCTTAGGCAGGAAATATATAATAATTAAAATATTATTCTGGTAAATAATATTTACTCTGTGAGGACTGATTTTTGTATCACAGGGAGAAGCTAGAATTGACTATATGCTTTTTGGATTGGCTTGTAATGGTTATAAGCATGTGTTCTCAAAAGTGAAATGTCTAGATTTAAATCCTAGCTCCGTCGTTACCAAATATATGATTGAACAAGTTATTCAGTCTCTCCAGTTCTGTTTCCTTTGCAGCAAATGAGAATAATAATGCTAATCTCTTTACCAGACTATGAACATTAAATCATTTGAAACACGTATAAATTATTAGGAATTAAGGTGTCTTTCACAGGATAAGGCACTTATTACCATCAGATTTCACAAAGATCATTATTTATTTTACCTAGATTTTATAAAGAAAAAAACAAAACTGCTGAAAAAGGGTATTCTGAATTGTTATAATGTCATATCAATGTTGCACACAAGTGTATATTAACTTAGAAAATTGATCCATATATAATGAAAAGAAATGACAGCATCTAACTTATTATCTCATGCTAATTACACTGAATTCAACATGAATCAGGCACCCATATTTAATTTTTCAAATTAGTAAAATCCTTGAGGAAATGTTTTTTCTGAGACTTACTGTGAAAACAATCTCAAAACTTCTACTGAGAGTTTCTTTTCCCCTGAGTAGAATTCCTGACTCACTATTACAAAATATACACACATGTATTCACATGTATCCATGAAAAGTCTTAAGTAAATGTAATATTTCAGTATATACTGAAAAGGTTAGCCCATGAACAGGCATACATTTATGAATAAATGGAATGAAGACAAGTATGTAGCTGGTATACTGAAAACTACAAACAGATCTTTCTCAATGCAATAAATCATTCCTTGAAATTAAGTTTTTTAGCATTAACACTGGATTAAAGTATTTTCTCCATTTGTTAGCTTGTTATGTGAGAAGGTAATGTATCACAGATTAATTTACCAGATGTTGAAAACAAAGATTTTCAAAAATTTGGTACATATACCCAATGGAATATTACTCATCAATTAAAAATGACAAATTTGACGATTTTATAACAACATGGATGTACTTAGAAGGAATCATATTAGCAGAAATAAGTCAAGAAGAAAAAGACAGAAACCAAATGACTTCACTAACATATGGGATACAGTGAAAAAAATAAACAAAAGACTAGTGGAAAAGTCAAAATAAGCTAAGCACCAAACTGAAGAGCACAACTTTGAGCAGGAGGGAAAGGAAGGGGGGTTGGAGGGGTGGGGGGATAAACCCTGGGGATTACAATGTTGTTTGTTTTTTTTTTTTTTTTTTTTTTTTTTTT
>PVHY01004596.1:0-92384 GCA_004024945.1 Uropsilus gracilis
GAGGGAGGGAGGGAGGGAGGGAGGGAGGGAGGAAGGAAGAAAGGGATGAACAAACGAACATACCAGGGGTATTTATCCACATACTGTGCAAGGTCCTGTGCTTGACATTTTGGGGAAATTTAAAGATGAATATGATGGGGTTCTTTTCTCACAAAGACTTTATGCCGACACATGCCTGTTCTTAGGTACAAACTGAACTTTGGTTACACTAATAAGGATAAGGAATGGGATAAGGAGTTGGGTTGGTGGGAAGGGCTGAATTTTGGTGCTTAGGACCAGATCTTAAATGCTTTTTTGAGGAGTAACTGAGGATTTTGAGCTAGGATATTGAGCAAGATGGTGGCCAGCCTGCGCAGGGTGGGAACGAACTATGCTTGTAACCCAGAAGATGGATCCTGGATTGCCCCTTCTGCAAGAGAACCTGATTTGGTCTGCAGCACTGACTCTGTTATTTGTAGACAGTAGTAATCACCCCATATTTTCCTCCTCATATAAACCTCATATTTCTTCCTCACAGTAGCTTTCTCCAGTTGTTGCTAGTAAGATCTGTGTTTATAATATGAGGAAACTAGGATTTGGAGGAGGTGTTAGTTAGGAGTGGGGAAGTTTGAATTCAGGTGTGCTTCACACCGACCTGGGTTTTCTTTAGCAGGGGCAGGAAGGAGGTCTGTATGTTTCTGGCAGGAAATCTGACAATACAATGGTAGCCAGGTCCAACTTGCAGACCCCATTTGGAACGTGTTCAGAGACAGCAAGTGTCTTTAACAGATACTCAGAGACAATTCTACAGCTTGCAGGAGAGAGAGAGAGAGAGAGAGAGAGATTCTTTTGCTTCAGAGATAATCTTGTACTTAGAGGAGGTAACAGTTTTGGCTCTTCCTTTCCAGTCACAATTCACTGGCAATCCAATCACTTACAGGCACAGAAACAAGAGTGAAAACTGGAGTGTGTAAGTTTAATGAAATGCGTAGTTTGTATGTTGGGTCCTGGCCCGGTTTGAGCATAAAGAGTAGACTTGGATGGCATCGTCACCATCATCATCGTCATAGTAACAGTAGTGTAAAAATCATGGTAGTGGTATTAGCAGTAAGTAGTAGTAATAGGTAACGTTTTTTTAGAGGCAATCCTCAAAGTGGCAGCAAGAAAGAGGGAAGGGACAGCCTGTGAATGTGGATGAGGGAGGCAATCATTTGTTCTCATTCAGAGAAGATAGGCAGCGGCCTTCAACGTCAGCCTTTTCCAAAGCAAATTATTTTCCAGCCATCTGTCTTTTGGGAAGGCACTGGTTTTCAACATAGTCTGCCGATAATGGATTTGAAATCAGATCGCAGGAAACAAATTTGTCATTTTATGCAAGTAGCTTTTCTTAGAAGGTTCCAGTATGCTGGCCCTTCTAAGAATTATGTTATTTAATTTTTTTTTTAAAACTGTAGTGCTGAAAGCATTATCACCTCCTCTTTCCTCACATGCTCTTGTCTTGTTTATATTCTGAGTGGAACAGAACACCCCCACTGTGGGTCTGTGATGGGGAAAATGCAGTGACTTAGGTGATGCTGCATCAACTCAAACATTTCAAGCCTGGGCATCTCATAGCCTCCTGCTCCTCCGCACGCTAGTGTATGCCATGCCAGTCCACTTCACTGTCCATGCTGTTCTCACAGGCACCAGCTTACTCATGTTCCCTCTGCCTTCCAGGTGTACTTGGGACCAAGACACCTTTTCTGGGCTTTGGTGCTGCTGATTTGGTTGGATGGTGCCTAGGGACTTCAGGCTGTTCACAGAGAGCAGGATCCTCTTACATGAACTCTCCCTCTCCCTCCCAGAAGTCTGGAAGCTCTGAGCATTTCCTTCATTTTTGTTTTGCAAAGGCGGTGCTCAGAGGACGTGCTGATTAAGGGAAAAATAGGGTCGCTTCTTTTCCCATTTTCCATATGGAAAGACGGTTGGAACAGGCAATATGAGCCTGAGTCCATATGCTTTGAAATCTGTGCTTGTTCTTGCATTGCTGAATTGCAGAATCCAGTGCCATGTAGGTACTGGGGTCTGTGGCAAACATACCCAGTGGAACCAGCACGATTTCAGGTTTATAAAAAAAAAAAAAATTTAAACGTCAGCCTCCTCCTTTAGGTCTTTATTGCTTCATATGAATTCTTCTAGAAAATACTTTCAACAGGTGAGACCTTTAAAATACTCTTAAATTTCCCATCATTTAGACAGATCTGGAAGTAATTGTCTGCATTTCCATACAACTTCATCATCTAACTTTTTCATAACAAAGAATATTACATTTGTATCTGCAACAGATTTAGCGATCATTGTAGAATTTTTTTTTTTCAGAAAACATTTTCTTTGCGTTGTTCTGCCAGTAAGCTCTACACAAAGGTTACCTATTACTATTACTACAATTATTTCGCACAATTCAGCCCTTTATGTTCTAATCAGGTCATGACCTGACATAGAAAATATATGTTTAGTGTCTTTTTTTTTCCCCAGAATTTTTTTTTTTCAGGGAATTTTTAGTTTTGTTTCACACATGACTAAATTGCTTGGGAAACAGTCCAAATAAGTGACATGGCTGGGTCAAAGGATGTGATTACAATTTTTTGATAATTGTGGCCAGACAACTGTCTGGAAATTTTGTTCCTGTTGATACTGCAGTTCATTAGACATGCAAGAGGTAAAACACTACTCTAAATGTTTTACATGTTTCCTCATTCAGTCCTCACAAAACCCCCACCGAAAACAGAGAGGGTCAGTAATCTGTTTGCGGTCACACAACTAGTAAGTGATAGAGCTAGGATTTGAAACCAGGCATCTCAACCAGGCTCCACAGTGTATCCTATTATCCCCTCTGCTTTGCTACTTGCATGGCTGCCAGTAGGACAAAACTGAGGACTGTGGTGAGACTCTTCCTTCTGTGAGTTCCTTGACCATGGACATTCTCTTTCTCTTTTAACCATATCTTATCTTTTCTAATTATTACCTCTTTTTAAATAATGCATCAGATAGCATAGGTGCAAAATGAATTTCCTTCAGTCTTTGCAGCTGTCAGAAAACTCTTCAGCTAAGTGTTATTTGAGGAAGAAGTAGCCTTTGCAGTATAGCCCTGTTCTTAGTTCTTCTCCCTTGACCCTGTTCTGCTGGCTGTGGGCTGGCCAGGGCAGGAGCGTTCAGTCTCTTGCCCTTACCATCCTTCTTCCTGTCTCATTCTCATCACTGAGATGCTGAGGAATGGGTACCTGCCAGCCAAGGGTGCCTCTTGGGAGCCCAAGGGGTATGTCAAATGGAGGTTTAGAAGGTCTTAAAAATGTTTGCATAGGAACTTCAGGTTTCAAACCTAGGCTTATCTCTGCAGGTAGATCTGATGAGATAGCAAGTACACACACACAGTGTTTTCGTCAGTGCACCCCTGGGGTGATACAGGGTCAAAAGACTTCCTCTTTTTGGAGAAGTCCCAGAGGAATTACTTATCTTCACTCCCATACTTGTTTGTGGGTGATTGTATTCTTAATTGCTCCTCCTTCACAGCAGAGATGAACATAACAGAAAGTGCTGGGGAATGCCACAGCCCTGCCTCTGGGCTGCTTTCCCCATCTGTAGGCTTGGAGGACTTCAGTGCTCCTGTTCCTGAAGTGAACTTGACTTGAGCAAACTGTCAGAACCACCATGGTCTCCAAGCAAAGCTTGGGCAACACTGACTTTTTTGAGAATTTATATTTGAAGACCCAAAGGGGATAAGGAGAGGAGCACTGCCCACGCACAGCTGAAGCCCAGTTTTGGATACTGGGATGTCCTGACCATGTTCATGACATGGGGGTTCAGAGATGGAAACTCAGCTTGAGCCCTGGCTAAGTCTCTCTTCTTAAATTGGGAGATACCACTAATAAATAGCACCTGTCTTGTAGGTTATTGTGAGGATTGAAAAAAAGCGATGATGTATAATGTATATAAAGCATAGCGCTTAATACCATGTGCTTTGTTAAGTACTCTGCAACTGGTGGGTGTGGCCATCTCTACCGCCATCATTACCTCCTGAGAAATCAGTTCTGGTAGGAAGGTCCCTGGGCTCCTTCAACTTAGCCCTCTTGACATTCTCTTTGAACAGCCAGGAGGGTGTTTGTGCCTAAGAATCTCTGAAGAGAATTTTGACCCACAAACACTAAACAGTTGGATGTCTGTTACATACTTCTTGTGTTTTTGTTTTTTAGGTTTTTTTTTTTTTTACATTTTTGTCAAATTTTTTGCTTTAAAAATTTACTTAAAATTTAATACATTTAAATTTTCTCTTTGTTCAAAGTCATCTTAAATGATAAAGAAGTTAAAGAAGTAAAATTTCTAGACTGTTCCTTGAGTCAATGTGTATTTTTGTCACTGTAGGTAGTTTTTTATTTCACAAGATTTCCAGGCAGTAGGTCTTATTAAAAGGGGTGTGTGTGTGTGTGTGTGTGTGTGACTCTTGGGCCCATTTCAATGAATGACACATCTCTCCTATGAAATACACAATAATAAATGAACAAAATAAATAAACCTGATTTAATTTGATGATCATAAAACTGTCCTTAGTAAGAAATTTGATTTTTGAAATCAAATATGTAAAATGTCACAGGGAAGAGCAGTGTCATTGCAAATGTCATTGTAAAGGAACCAAGAGGATATTTTAAGGAAACTTTGAAACTTCTTTAAAGCTTTTCTTATTTTATCAATAAATGATTTATGTATTAAATTGGCAAATTAAAACCATTAGCAAAGCAATGGTAAAGTAAAGCCTGCCTGTTGTTAGGTAGATCTAGTTTAAAGGAAATAATTTTTAAATGACTACTTACATATCTGATTGTATAAAAATATTCAGTAAAAGTTTTCCCCGCTTTCTAACATGCCAAGGCAGTTTGCATTAAACTTTCCCATTTTGGGACAAAAAATGTACTCTCTTAAATTCACTAATTTAAGCATAGTACATGCCAGATTAATTTGTAATGTAAGTACAATTTAAGGAAGAAGATGTTGATTTTCTTGTGTAACATGGGAACAAGGATATATTCTAAGGATAGAAATAACTTGAAATCAGTAACAGATCTAAAGTCCTTTATTTGCAATCCAAAAAGCTTTGTAAACGAGAAGTTTTTATCATGACTCATTGGACCATACAGTCTGCCCAGGACTGGCATGAAGCTATCCATGGATTTTACTGATTTCAGTATGAATATTCACATTTTACTCCGAAAGTTTCATTATAGTGGGTTAGGGGTTTCTGCTCTAGCTGTCGCTAGGGGTGTTATATGTTCTATGGTACGTGCACCAGAGTATTGTTCTAAAATCCAAAAGCAACTGAATTCTGATACATTACCTGGCCCATGGGTTTTGTTTTGCTTATTAATTAATTAATTAATTAATTTTAAATCACTATCTACCCCGGGGTTCTCCCACTACCTTATCATCTGTGGACCATCGTCTTAGTCTTGACCCATAGGTTTTGGATGAAAGAGCACAAGGATCCTACAGACTGAAGCCCTCCACAGCCTGATATTCCATGGACATTCTCTCTATTTAGAAGCAAGGCATAATTGTTAATATAGCCCCATTTACAACTCAAAACTCTTCCATTTTGCACATGGTTACCATACTCTGTGTTCTTGGTAATGGGTGATGCCATGCTGGTTAGACTTGAGTTTCTCTAGAATATTCAGTAAGTGAAGTCTCATGAAAATGACAACTTATTCCGATTATATTTTGAAAATCTAAAATAATGTATTATATTACTTATAGAAGTATTTTTAAAACGAATAGCTCCTGACCTTAGAACTGTCCACAGTATTTATAGGCACCGTTTTTTTAAAGTGACAGTTCATTTTAATTGTAATTGTTCATTGTAATTACTTTTTACAAGGCTGTCAGCCCCCTCTGTGGTCATACAGACATGGTAAGTTTATTAATTACATACTAAGCATCAGCTTTCCTCAGCCTCAGGAACAGAGTAGTGGACCAACAGCTTGGGCATTGGTCCTCATGGAGATTCTGTTCAGGCAGACAGATCTGGGGGCCTGGACGGGCCTGGGGAGACCAAGACCTGCTGAGGAAGTGATACAGAAGCTAAAACCTGAGGAATGTCATTAGCTGGGAAAGGGGGTGCTGTTGCTGAGGAACAGTAGGTGCAGAGAGGCCTTGGGGTTCACTCACTAGTGAGAGTTTTGGAGAATGAAGACGGGAGGAGATGAACCTGAAGCTGGTGCTGTGATAGCCTCGGGCTTTGAGTAGATCTTACTTGTGCCTGTAGGAGAAGGTTCTGGCTGCAGGGCTGCAGATAATAGATTGGGGCTGGGGGTGTGGGGAGGCAGTCAGATGGCTGCCTGGTAAGGGCTTTGCTGAAGGAAGGGATTGTTCTGGACCCACTGGTTTCACTTTTTGTTCTTACAGTGCAGTAGTTGTTCTCTTGGAGAATAGTACTAATGTGCTCTGTTGGTGACTGAGATCCAAGTCGTGATGATCATGTCAGCCAAGCTCGAGCAAGTACAACTGAAGGTTATGAGTCACCTTCCGGGTTCTACGAGTTGCGGAAAAGTTGCACATGAGAAACAAAAAGCAAAACCTTTACTCATGGTGGATCGTTTGAGCCAAGTGCTTGAAAGGCTGTGGGAGTGGGGATGGTGCTGAAAGGAAACAGTTATGCCCAGAATGCCAGTTTTGGGGGCTCTGTTGACAATGTGGCATGGTTCCAAAATGTCCTCAGAGAATATGTTGTTGTGGAGCCTCTGGAGGCAGAATGGCTAAAAAAATGGCAATTTTTAGCAACTTTTTTGTTGGGGGGGGGGTGTGTGTGGTGCTTCTGACTTCTTCTCTCTACTAACTTACTTGGGCTTCAAGGTGAGACAGTACCCTGGGAAATCAGCTTTGTGTCTTCAAGTTCAAATAACAGCAATATTATCTGCAGGTAAATCTGAGAGCCTTCTCTCAAACATGCAGGTAGTTCAGCTGTTTCATTTCTCTGCTTTTCAGTTTTCTACCCAACCTACAATTTAAGTGTATTAGAGATTGTCACCCCTCATCTTCCCAGGGAAATGAAACTTACAGGCTCCTTGTTCAGATAATTGTTGCTCAAATGCACCATCCCTTATGGATGGAGGGAGGGAGTGATGAATGCATGTATTTACGACAGCACGGTGCCTGGATTAAGAGGAACTTGCCAGCAGTTTAATTTAAACACCACAGAGGGAGTTTTCTAGTGTTTGTTGTGTTTGCACACATGCCATAGATTCTCCCCCTATGCTATAAATCACTGTTCTTTGCTATTGTCTTTCGACCCAAGTCTTTTTCGTTGGAACTTAATTCAGACTTACAGTAAAGTTGCAAAAATAATGTAAGGACTTTTTTTCCCCCCTGGATCTTTGGAGAGTAATTTGCTGATAGGACTTTCTGTCACTCTTGAATATTTGAGCATGTTTTTCCTACAAACAGGAACTCTAAAATGACCGCAACCTGACTGTCAGAACCAGGGTATTAGCACTGGTACGAGATACCAACCATCTGTCCCCATTCCAGTTGCCAGTTGTCTCAATAATGTCTTCCACAGCAAAGGAGTTTGATCTTGGACTAGAGGGTGCATTTAGGCGCCATTGCCTCCTTAACTTCCACGAGTTAGACATTTTTTTGACAATTACAAGACACTTATCTTATAGACTGTGCAGTTTGTTTGTGTTGGCGGTTTCGTGATTTAATGTGGTTATGCATTTTCTGTCAACATATCACAATTGTGATGCTCTGTTCTCTCAGTGGTAGATGACTTTGACCTGTTCTTTTATTGAGGCAGTCATTTGATCATTTGGTTTAACGATGTATCTGTCAGGTTTCTCCATTTATGAAGTTATTCTTTTCCCCTCTGTAATAAAAAATATTTTGTTGGATGTACTTTGAGAAGAGTAAATGCCCCATTTTGTGTTAACCTTTCACTCACTGGTTTTAGCATCTATTGCTGCTTCTTTTTTATTTTATTTTTTTATTAATATAAAGTTTATTCTGGTTGACAATTTAGGCCATAGACATGTACATGAAATTTCCATAAAAGGGATGAGTGAGTATGTGGGGGGTTAGGAGGGGTGGAGATGGAAGGGAGTGGTAAGGGAAGGAAGGAAGGTGGTGTGTGGTCCCCAGGGAATACAAAGATGTGAAACACATATATAAAAAAATAAATAAATTAAGAAAAAAAAAAGGAATCAGTACAATTTCCACGCTGGGGAGAAACAGCTCTCCTGCCTGCCTGGCACTATGTAGATGGCTCTCTTTTTCTTTCTCCATTCCCTAATAACCCTGTCCCCCCCCTTTTTTTTAATTTAATTTAAAATTTTTTAAAATTTGCATATACATGTATATTTATATTTACATTACATTAGTCCATTATTGTGTTAGTGAAGTGGGGCTTTCCCACTTCACTAACATTTGTTAATCATCCTGATCTTTTGTGCTCTTCACCTCCCCTGCTCCTCCTCTCTCACTCCATGGTTCAGTCCCATTGGTTGTTTTCATTTTTTTTATTTGTTTGTTTGTTTTTCCCTATATCCATCATATAAATGAGACCATCCTGTACTTCTCTTTTTCTTTTTAACTTATTTCTGCTAATATGAGTCTTTCTAGTTCCATCCAGGTTGCTGCGAATGACATGTGTTTGTCCTTCTTGATGGATGCGTAGTATTCCATCATGTATATGTACCACATTTTTTTTAGCCAATCATCTGTTTTGGTATTGCTGCTTCTTTACTGAATAATTACTACTTTGTTAGCTGCCAAATCTTCTAATTCCATTATTTATTAGTTGGCATTCTGTCTTATGAAAAATCTTTCTCCCTGTTTTTTTCAGATTGCTATTTTTTTCAGTGTACTAGAACACACTTTTTTCATTATTTTGATGCTCACATTGTCTCATATTTGGCCAGTGGGAGCCTCTCACTCCTCTGTTATCTCCTCTGTCCTTTTGAAATGTTCCCATTATTCTTTGAGTACTTCCTTACTTTCTGAACCCTCAAACATATTTCAGAGTCACTTTTTACTTGTTCCCTCATCAATCCCCGGAATCAACCATTTCTCCAAGAAGCCCTGATTCCTTTTAGTGGAGAATAGTCATCGGATACTGGGTTTAACCACTGTGGCTGTGTGTGCTCACTACCACTGGCCTGTGATTGCCCCAGGCCTTCTCAGTGGGCTGGGTGAGAGAACATGGTTTTACCATTTATATAGATACTTACATATGCACATACAGATTTTTTTTACATCTGTATTTCTGTATTTATTTAGATAGTAAAAAGCATTCATTTGATCCTACTGTAATCCAATACCCAGAGTTCTAGTTTTCTTTCTGTTTGGATTTCCTTCTTCAATAGTGAGAAATCTGGCTCCTATTATCATTAATATAGTAAGTGATATACTCAACTGCCTACATTTGGCTAACCTTAGGCCCCCAAGTTCTCTACTCCTCAACACCACGAGGGTGTTTGCCTCACCCCACTCCTGGTCCTCCTACACTCTGGACAACCTGTTCCCATCCTGGGCTGGAGTTCTGGGCACTCTGCATGGGCACCAGCACTCCCTAGACTGCTGGGGTGTCCTTACACCCTGGATGCTGCTACCTCCTTCCATACAAGTGGACACTTTCCAAATGCCACTGGGCCAGCTTCTGCACTGTGCCCCTCCCACCTACTGTCTTTGTCTCCTAGGGCTGCTATAACAAACTATCATAGACAGATTGCCTTAAACTTATCCTCTTACATTTCTGGAGGCTGGAAGTCTGAAATCAAAGTATTGGTGGGGTGGGTTTCCTTTGGGGGCAGAAGGGAGAAAGAACCTGTTTCTGATCAACCTCCTGGCTGCTGGTGCTGTTGGCAACCCTTGGTCTTCCCTGGCTTGTGATGCAGCAGCCCAGTCTCTCTCCATCTTCATCTGACCTTCTCTCTGTGCCCACATTTCCCACTTCTTGTAAGGACACCAGTCATAGTGGACTCAGGGCCGGTCCTAATCCAGTATGGCTTTTTTTTTTTTTTTTTTGGCGACTAGGTCTTGCTATTTTTGCCCATGGAACCGCAGGCTCTTGTTGCCCAGGGTACCACGGACTCCAGCAATCCCCAACCTCAGCTTCCCAGGTAGCTGGGATTACAGGCGCGCGCCACCATGCCCAGCTGTATTTTTTAGAACTAGGTCTCACTTTGGGCCCCAGATGGGACTTGAACCGCAATCCCTAGCCCCAGCCACATCATAGGCTGAAGCTTATAGGCACGAGCCACCGTGCCCGGCTTCAGTATGGCTTTAATTTGACTTGGTTACATTTGCAAAGACCCTCCTTCCAAATAAGGTCATAAGTTCATCTCACAGTTCTTGATGGATATGATTTTGAGGGACCCTTCAGTCTAGCCATCTGCTTTGCTCAGTTCCATCTAATGGTCTCTGGGACCAAAGCATTCATAAAAGGCGGGAGGGAAGGACGTCTTCTTTGTCATTCTGAGAAGAATGTTCTCCCTTGCTGTATATTTCTTACTTTCTCCTATAAACTTAGGACACTTTGATGAGATCAGCACTCTCTTGGAAGATTCAGAACGTGGCATGAACACAAGAGCACTCATTGTAACATCCTCGGACTTGACAATAGCTCATGAAAATTGCACTCCCAAGAGCCCCTCTGCTCTAAACCATCGCAGCCTCTTACTTTGAATGTTCAGGAGACTTCCTTGTCTGTTATGGTGCTGCCCGGGGTTGGGGTGCTTGCCCTCTGTATGCCCCAGTGACCGGGTCCAGGCTGACAGCTGTGTCTCAGTGTATGCTGCCAGTTCCGTACCAGGAGGTGCTGGTCATCTGAGAGACCATTGATGCTCAGTTGTTGGTGCTGTCCAGGGGTTAGCTGGGTCAGTCAAAACCTGGACACAACAGCTGTGGGGAAGCCACCCAAGGGCCAGCCTGTTATGAAGTTTATTGTCCTGGAGGCTGTCAAAGGACTCTCACTCCTCGGTTTTGTGGTGGTTTTTTTTTTTAAATCTCACATAATTTGTATTATATTCTGAGCTGTAGTAACCTGTATATTATTTACATAGATTGTATAAAAACACATATTGGAATATATAACTATATATTTGAACTCTGTTAATATACATATCCTGAATATTTTCCCATACAAATGAAATACTCATCTACAGTCACAGCATCCCATTATTTGAGTCTAGTATATTTTATTCAACCATCTTCTTTGTTGCTGGTCTGGCATTTGGGTCAATTTAAATTTTTTTTGTGGTTGTAAATCATGCTTCATTGAATGTCCTTGAGCATTTGTGTTTGTGAGAACAGTTACTTATTAAATATCTATTACTGTTCAGATACTAGTTTCGGTACATTGCACCTAGTATTTAAACCTTATCGCAAACCCTGATGAGGAAGTTATCCCCATTTTACAGATGAGAAAACTGAGGCATAGCATCTTGGGTTCTGCTACCCACAGCATTTGGTTCCTTAAGCAGTGCCCTGGGGATTGGCCACAGTTGGTGCTTGAGCACTTCCAAAATTGTGGAGTGGCGGAGACTAAGGGATTTCTGAGTTTTGAGGGGAATCACAAGTGGTAACACCATAACCCCAGTCTTACTCGCCTAAGGCCTGATGATAGAGACAACACTGGCTACAGACTTGCCCAGTTGTGGTGATCACATGCACTGTGAGTCTCTGTCCCACAATGTGTGTGGGTGGCGGGGTGGTCCTCACGTCTCTTTGTGTGACATTTTGTGTGGTGGCCGCCATCCTAGTCAGTGATAAATGAGGACCATGCCAGGCCCTGTGGAAATCAGTAGGAAGTTCCATGTCAAGTTAGTGAAGAGTCAGAAATGATAAGACTATCATTAACAGCTAAATAGGGCTGTCATCTTGATCAGGGCAAATTGTTGTAATAGCTGCATCTGGGTTGGTGGGGGAAAGCTTTCTGGAAAGGTCAGTTGCAAAGTGGTCTGGTGCTTCCAGGAGAGAACTGAGTTGGCAGCTCAGGGCAGGCTGGGTGCTCAGTGTCTTGAACGGATCAGTGGAGTCCGCCAGCATTTGCCCTCCTTAAAGATACTTGAAAATTTGATACTCAAAATTGGGGGGGGGGGGCTGCAAAATGGCCTCCTCTACCACCAGTGGGTGAAGCTGACCAAGCCTCAAAACACTGAGCACGGTGATTTGCATCCCCCTGTCCGTGTGCAGTGAGCGCTAAGATGGCGGAGCCTCGGCAGTACGTGGGGCTCGTAAGTGCTCTTGAGATCGTTCTCGGGTTAATCAGTAATGGGCTGATTACTTGCTCCTTCCCTGCTTTAAAACCCCTTTGGGGCCCAGGCAGCCCATGTTCTGGATCTGGTGAACCTGCTTTATGGCAGAGGCAGGGACCAAATGGAACCACGGGAAAAAGCTGCCAAGTGTAGTGCAGAAAAGAACCCCCAGTCTTACAGAAGGCGTGGAGGCCAGGGGGTGGACAGTGGAAGGATATCGGGGGAACAGTGTTTTCTTTCCTTTTTTTTTTTTCTTTTTTCGGCTAGGTCTCGCTATGTTGCCCGGGATAGTCCCGATCCTGTGGACTCAAGTGATCCCTAGTCTCAGCCTCCCAGGTAGCTGGGATTACAGGCACCCGCCACCGTCCCCACCTGCTCATGGGAGCAGTGTTTTCTGAGTACGGATTACCAAAATAGAGCTCTGGCTGGAGGACAGTATGTCTCACTGATGCCACCCGTTAGGAAGGCGCTAAAAGCGGCAGGATGTGGGGATTCCCAAGGGATGGGGAGAGAGGCTAGAGCTGCCTTCTATTCCTTCTGTTCCGCCCCAGTCGTGCTCCCAGGTGTGGGGTCTCTCTGCCCTGGATGGGGGCCTGTGAACACAAGCTCCTGTCAGAATGGGGCACTGTGCTCTCTGTGCCTCTCAGCGTGACCCCATAGCCCAAAGCTGTGAACCCCAGTTTGACCTCATAGTTCAAAGGCGCAGGAGGGGCCCCGAGGCTCCTCTGTTGACATTGGAGCTCCACACTCCTTAGCTCTTGAATGTCTAATCGTAGGTGCCTTAATGTCTTCCTCTTTAAAATAGAGGTTTTAATAGTACCCACCCTCCAGGGTTGCTGTGAATCACGTGTACTAATAGTCCTAAGAGCCTTAGAACTTGCCTAACACCTTGGAGCACATAATACACACTAGCTGTTATTAATATTGCCGTGAAGTGCGGCGTGTGGTGCTTGTATCCGTCTGCCGGTGGTGTTCTCAGGGGCTTACAGATTGAGATGCGCAACAGTTTCTTAATCCACTCATCCATCCATAACTCAAGTCTTTTAAAAATCAGGCTTTTTCTCAAAATACAACTGTTTCGGTGTAAGTGGATCTTGCCAATTTTAGGCCGGCCATTGCAGAGATTTTGTTTCTGCCATGAATCTGAACGCTGACTGTGATTTGGAAAGATTGGATCACGCCTTCATGTCTGTGTCTTTGGTGACAAATGTTCCTTATTCATACTAGCTGTATTTTAGGTGTTCAGGAGCCACTTGTGGCTGCTGTAGACCTGCTGATACAGAATTAGGCATGGCTGGCTAGGGCTGCTCTGTGCCGATGGGTGCCTGCTGGGTGCAAAGTACAAGATTATTTAGTTCTATATTTGAAGCTATGTAGCAGTGTTAACGTAGGTTCCTAGCTCAAGGGAACGGTTGTCTCCATGGTGTAAGGCACATAAAATGGAGACTCTAACGCTGTCACATAAGATATGTGTGAAGTAACTGGTAGAGGTAATGAATTCATTGCAGCATTATTTACAGTAGCCAAGAGATGGAACCAAACAAAGTGCAGTGGATGGATAAATGGATAAAGAAGCTCATATATGCATGCTTGCATGGGTACAGACATACACACATACACAGAGGAATATTATTCAGCCATAAAAAATGCAGTTTTGTCATTTCTGACATTGATACCCCACAAGAGCATTATATATTTTAAGTGTAATATGTCAGAGAAAGTTACTATTTGATCTCTCTGATATGTAGACTCTAAAAAGCAAACAAGCAAAACTAAAATGCATAGATATGCTGAACAGATTGATGGTTGCCAGAGTTCACAGTGGGGGATGGGAGAAATTGGTCAAGGGTGAAAAAAAGATTCCTATTCTAATTTTAAGCTTTTTTTATAAAAAGAATAATGTTTGAAAACTTTTAAGGTTGAAGAAGTAGATATCCTCCATTTCACCTAGTCCCCCTGGTTCATTATATATTTGCATCTGCAAACTTGTCACATTTCATTGCAGGAACTCAAAGCATAAACTGGAAGCTTTAGCTCTCTTGACCTCTTATCTGAGTGTTCAGATTCTGATCTGATAAACTCACATGCACTCCGGCATGGCTGGTAGATTTCTGAGTCTGCAACATCTCTTTTCTTTAGTAATTTTCCTATAGTAGGTGCCAAATGAAATAAAAAAGGAAATAAAAGCTAAATAAAACAATGCTCACTCTAACTGGGGGCACTCTCATAGTTGCTATTGTAAATTTTTGTACATTAAAGTTAGTGCCATTGTTAACCCAGTAATGCTGATCTTTCATCACATTCATTGAATTAATACCCTTTTGGGGATTGCTCCCAGAAGTTTGAAAAACATGGTCTAGAGGCTTTTGGCATAATTTTTGAAGTCAGTTGCATCTATATTTGAATCCTTCTTTACCACTGAATAGCTTTGCAGCTGAAGAATAGGTTCATTTCCTCATCTGTAAGAGGGAGATAAGATACCGTACCCCAGGTTTAGCATCAGGTATGTTTGAAGATTCAATGAAATATGCATGAAAAGCACTTGGCATAGTGTCTTATTCCTAGTTAGCACTTGAATGATAGCGAATGGGCTAATGATGATGAGGATGCTCAGATGTTCACCCAGCTTCCTCTCATTCACCTCATTCTGAGCAGAAATTTTTGCTGAAAAGGTACCTAGGAGTCAGTGGGATGAGTATAAGTGTCATGCAGCGGGAACTCACATTTTAGGAAGGGTGACTGTGTGTAAAATAGCCAGTGTGTGCTTCGCCCATGTTCAGTGACTGTGGCAAAGCTCTACCCATGTTGACATGTGAATCAGTTGCCCCACATACACATTTCTTCCTCAGTCCTGCCTTGGCCATTTTACCAACTGTTTACCTTGCTTGACTTGCCTACCATCTCATTTCTGTCATGGCAACGCCTCTCCTTCCTGTAAGTTCTTCCTTGAAACCCTCTTAATAATGATTTATGCATTCCTTATGAACCAGTTCACTTCATTGGCAATTAATCCCATACTGCCTTGTGATCTCTATTGCAGCCTTTTATTATTATAATTATGGTATTATTAGTTAGCTTAATGTGATTTATATCTCATATTCTTAGTTAACTTATTAATTCCAGAGGGTAGTAATCATCTCTTGCACATCCATGAGTCCCTCATAGCATTCAGCACAGTCCCTTATAATAATGTGTTTAATAAATAGTTGTTGATACTCTGCATGAGTGGATATTGCTGCTGGACCATCGGCAAGGGATCCAGTGGTTAGGGTTATGAGAGAAATCTTAATGGATGAAGACACACAGGAGCTCACCTTGGTTGGGAGAGTGACATTTCTATAGGGTAATAGGGGGTCGAGGGGTGCATGCCTTTATATGAGAGGTTATTAGGTAACAAGAACCCCCACAGACTTTTTAAAAACAAATCATGTAGCTACAGAAGAAACAGGCCTGGTTACTGCTGTGGTCAACTTCTGTAGCATACACTCACACATTAGCCCTGTTCTCAGCGTATTAGTTCCATTCCTTTGCCTTTACTCTTCTCTTTTGACCTATGTGCTATGATTCTGTCACTGGGAGTTGAGGGATTGTGGGGCCTTTTGGAAGATTCTTGTATTGCCTCTTCATTCTTAAAGGAAATATGTGTTGTTTTAAACTTTAAAGTGATGGTACTTTTCTTTTGATGCTTTCCATTGTCTTTTGTCTTCCATTGTTTCCATTTGAGTAGTCCCTGTATAGCTTCTGAGGGTTTTGTGTTTTTCTGGTTTTCAAAGTTAAGGAGTCTATTTGTCCCCTCAAAGATTTTTCTCTATATTTTTGTTTCCCAGCAACTGTACTATAGTTTTCCTCATTGTGCTTTCATTTCTATTTATCTGTTTGAGTTTCTAGTGATTATAGCATCTGTGATTAGAAAATGACTGGTTACTGACCTTTTTTTTTTTTTTTTTTGACTTTTCAAACATTCTTCTGCTTCATGCTGTCTCTTGCCCTCATTCTTCCTTGTTTGCTCTCTGATGCTTTTAAGCAGATTTTTAAAAGATACTTGGTACAGATTTCTTAAGTTAGTCACCTTAAATCTGAATTACCTATTACTAGAGGTATCCCTTCTCAACCAAGGATTTTATTATTTTAAATCCAGCTGGCACATTTAGAAGTCTCTAGAACAGAACATTAACTTGATAAAATGGTATTTTAGGAAGATTAATAATGTTGGTGAGATGCAGAACCGAAAGTAGTTGGGAAAGACTCAGTGGGTAAAAGAGTTAAAAGACCTGAATAGGGACAGGAAAATTAAAAAAAAAAAAAAAAAAGCTTCATAATGGAGTACTTACTTTATAAAGTAAGGTGAAAGCACATGTTAGGGTTTCTGAGTCAGGATATTTCAGACAGAACTGAAAGTCACCTTGCTCCCTGACTGCTAAGTAGCAGGCTGCCTTTGAGCAGCTGTCCTATATATCTCCCCATCCATAAAATGGTGTAAAGTCCCCACCTCCCAAAGTTATGAGGGTCAAATATGGAAACCCATAGAAACCCTGATTTTAATGCCTGACCTGTAATAAGTATAGTAAATAGTAACCATCACTATTGCTATTCCAAGACCAAGACCCAAACCTCACTTATATAGGTTGAAATTCAAGATCATGGTCAGTGGCAGTATGAGGACCAAAGCACAGGACTGTTGACATCATCTGAATCACAATGAACAACTTGAGTGCTTGTAGGCAGTCCCAAGGCCTGTAATGTTGGAGCACTCACCTTATACCAAATTGACTTATGGCCCCATGCCATGTCCCAAATCTCAAGGTATAGTGATAGGTGATTTTACAAAGTATCTTTTGTGAGGTACCTGGGTAGATGCTTTGTATTTTAAGTTTGTGGATCGATAAGATGTTAGCATTCTGCTTTTAAACAGAACTCACTGTCAAAGAATAGAGGCTTCCAAAAAAAGGCTAAGTCTATGATCTATCTTGTTTCAGAAGAATTTCTGGAATCATCGATAAACTCAGAAATTCTGTTTGAAAATTCTTGTTTTGTGGTATGGTCAAACTAATCTAGGAAGATCACATGACTTTCCCAAGATCACACATTAGTGATAGCAAAGCTGGGACAAGTGTCCTGATTTCTGCTGTGTGTTTGATTTCATGGCAAAAATAACACTTTTGTGTGTTCACCACTTCCATGCTTACTTCAACTCTGTTCAAGTTTTGTGTGACCTGGGTGTTAACAAACATGGGAAACTTGACATACACAAAGTAAACCAATCTGTCAGTTTGGGGAATACAAGTCCAAAACAGCATCTTTTCGCATCAGTGCTAAGTCCTCTGATGACCTGTGACTTCATCTCAGCCTTTAAATCTTTGGAAGTATAGTTTATTTTTAGGGTCAAACTAAATGATCAGTTTCTGGTACAAGACATAATGTAGAATCCCACCTTTGTTTTCTTTAATGGATGGAAGGGTGCATATTCAGTCTCTGATAGTTATGAGAAATCTGTGGTTGGCTGCAGTATTCTGCCAACCCCATTACCATGTCATCAACCCCCCTCTACCTTTTCTACACACCCAGCCCCAGTCCTTTCCCCATTGGGAACCACCATTCTGTTATCAGAATCTAAGAGTCTGTTTTATTTGTCATTTGCTCTATTTCTATTCTACAAATGCTGTATTATACTCTATAAATAATGTAAATTTATGGGGTATTTGTCTTTCTCTTTCAAAGAAAGAGATCAGTGGCAATTCAGACCTGTCTAGGGTGTGGGAAGTGAGGTCAAGCTATAGTTAAAAAAGGAGTGCTTTCATGTAAGGAGGTTAACATTTGATTATGTATCACTCCGGATGGCCAAACTATTTTAAAAAGCCCATTAGAACATTAATTCAAAAAGATATATGCGCCACTATGTTCACTGAAGTGTTTCTTGCAGTAGCGAAGACATGGAAACAACTTAGGTTTCCCTTAATGGATGAATAGATAAAGAAGATCTGGTATATAAATGCAATGGAATACTACTGGGCTATAACAAGATAAAATCTTGCCATTTGTGACAACATGCATGGATTTTGAGGGGATTATATACCAAGTGAAATATATCTAAAAGAAAAAGACAAATACCACACAATTTTATACTATTTATAGAGTATAATACAACATTTATAGAATAGAAACAGAGCAAATGAATAAATGAAACAGATTCTTAGGTTCTGAAATAGAATGGTGGTCCCAGTGGGGATAGGGCTGAGGCTGGGTATGTAGAAAAAGTAGAGGGGCCTGATGAAATGGTAATGGGTTTGGCTGAGCTGTGTCATTTGAAAAGCACAGTATATGAATAAGGGATGAATGGAGAGAGAGGAGGCAGTGGAGTTGGGCTGATGGGGGAGCATGTCTACCAGGACCACCAGTCTTGACATGGAGTCACAGAAGTGCCAGTGAACTCATGCTACCACACAAAAGTTACTCTACAATCTTGCTATTCAGAGTGGGCCATGGACCTAGTTCTTGAACCTGAGTTTTTCAGAAACAAACCACAGGCTATTGAATCAAGGTTTGGATGCACGTGAAAGTTGGTCTAGATTTTGTAGTTTCCTCAGTCTATTTGCTACATGCAGATTTATTTTTTTACTAATAGAACAGGTTAGATTATTCACTCACATACATTTTTCTTTAATCCTGGGATGATGACCCAGATCCTAAATCTGGTTTTACAGATTATCCTATTTCTAGCATTCTCCTTGCTGCTTATCCTCCTGGTCCTCCTGCCCCAGGACCTTTGTTTACAGTATCTCCTGGTGGCCCCAGAACACTTCTTCTCCATACACTAGAGTGGTGCCTGTCACCTATCTTCAGGGTATCTTTTGTTGTAGTTTCCTGTGACTGTCACAACAAAGAACCACACATTATGTGGTGTAAACATTGGAAGTTTATTTGCTCACAGTTTGGGAGGCTAGAAAGTTCAAAATTGAAGTGTTTATCTTCCAAGCTCTCAGGAGCATCCTTCCTTGCCTCTTCCCTCTTGTTTTGTTTTTTTTTTTTTAGACTAGGTATTGCTATTTTTGCCTGTGGACTGCAGGCTCATGTTGCCCGGGGTACCACAGACTCAAGCAGTCCCCATCCTCAGCTTCCCAGATAGCTGGGATTACAGGTGCGCACCACCATGCCCAGCTATTATTTTGGGACTAGGTCTTACTATCTGCCCCCAGCGGGACTCGAACTGTGATCTCTGGTTCCTGCTGCGACTTCCTAGGCTGCCACTTACAGGGATGTGGCACCATGCCTGGCCTCTTCCCTCTTCTGATGGCCCCAGGCGTCCTCCACATTCCAGTCTCTGCCTCTGTCCTTTTGTGTTGTCGCCCCTCTGTGTCTGGGTCTTCACATGGTGTTTTCTTGTGTTTGTACCCAGATTTTCCACTTTTAAGAATATTAAATTCCTGTGAGTTTCTGCTCACATTTTTAAGTGATCAGTATATAATCTTGCTTTATGTGTTTCTGCTCGAACACCCCATGTTAAAAGTATTTGTTGATTCATCAGCATTGAATTCACACCACACAATACCTACTCAAACCTGAAGGAAGCTTACCTGACACATATTTTCTTCCTTGGGCACATCCCAGCCTTCCGTGTCCTTAGGAACCCGAGATGGTATTTCAGACAGACAATGCTTGACCAACAAAGCCCAGGAACATTTGCACTAAATAGAGTGTGAAAAGCACACTCTTAAGATAAAAAATGCACACTGGTGATCTCATCTGTGACGTGTGTGTTGGACAACTTGAATTTTTCACTGTCTACGTCTGCCAGTGTATGCCCCAATAAGTACCCCCAAGAGGTTGACTTGAGGGTTACAAGTACATTTCAGTGAATAGGTGCATTTGCAGATGTAGAACACACAAATAATTAGGGTTGGCTGGAGACTGCCAGACTTATTTGACCTCTGTCTCCGAGTCTTGAGACCTTCAGACAATGGAGCTGGCCTGGCTGGTAGTCACCACCCTGTTGGTGGTCAGTCACCTAGTGGGACCTTCCCTAGTGCCTCCAACCTCTTCTGTGACTCCTTATCATTCACACACAAGACCCTTGGAGTGATGTGGAAATTCTTGTCTCTCTCAGCACCTGCTGGGTTAAGGACTTCCTAGGTTGCAGAATGTCTTAACCTTTTTCTGTTCTCTGGGATATTATTCTCAATAAGTGGTCTTTGAGTGGGTTGGTGAATGAATGAGCGAATGGAATGAATTAAGAACCACTAAGATCATTTGTGCTGGGAATTTGTTGTGACCTTTCCTTGTCCTTTGGGATTGTCCCATAGGCTCCTTGTTACTTGTCTTAGAATTGACCGGATGGAGCCAAACTCTGGTGACAGTCATCGTGGCTGGTCTTTGATATGCACCTGGTCCTAACCTCAGCATCTCCTGGGTGGAAGGCAGCATTTGATTTTATAGGATTATAAAAAACTCAGTACAAGTGGAGTTCCTTGTGACTAGGAATTTACAGCTTGATTAGGAAGAGAGAGTGAACACAGTTGAAAAGTTTATTGCAGTGTTCAAATGAGTAGTGTAAGATCAGTGAATATGTGGGAGTTGAAAAGAGATTCCTTCAGGCTGCAGTGGATCTGAGGCTACTGTGAAGTAGGAGGGTGGAAGCTGAGTCTTGGAGGATGGGGAAGGATTGGCAGGGCCTGGGAAAGAGGAGCAGAGCGCATACTATGAACCAGACATGGGGGAGGCATCTACAACAGTGGGTCAGAACTGGAGGATGTACAGGATGCTTTAAGGCACCTGCCATAAAGAAGCGTGGTCCCATGTGGTTCGTATGACAATGCTTGTACTCTGGCATGAACTGGGGCTGGATACAAAGGCGAGCTAGGAGAGAGAGCTATTGCAATTTTGTTTTATCTTCAGCCCAAATTCATCTGAATAGAATTCTCAGAGCTCGTGTTTTGGAGGAGGAAATAAGTTAAAGGAAGCATAGACAACTAAGGCCTGAAAAGAGAATTATGTAACACTATCCATGAAATCCTATAGAATGGAAACTTGAATCGGCACTGTCTTTCCCTTTGAATCCTGTGTTAAATTTAAATCTCCATGTAAACAGGGTGAACAAAGTAGACAGTGTTTTGTTAGTCATTTCACTCTGGATATATCTGAGTGGCCAGGGGGAACACCTACCTGGAAATATCTCTGGAAGGAGGGGAGAGAATGGGCTAAGGGTAAGTAAGCTGTTTAGACATTGGAGCCATTTCAGGGGGAAAGGAAGTTCAAGGGAAAGGAAAGGTGATAACAGATCATAGGAGGGGAGGTTTTGTTTATTGGTTTTTTTTTTTTTTTTTTAGTTGAAGAAAGAACCTTGAGGGAGGGAATAAGAGATTGTATTGATGTACAGAACTGAAGCAAGAACAAGATGATGGTGAGCTCTGGAAGTAAATACACTGAGTCAGGAGAGGGTGACTGGCTGGAGAAAGACTTTGGATTCAAGTGAATGGATTCTTTTAGAGGTTTAAGTGTCAATATTGGGGTTCAAAACATTCATGGAACTCGGATCCCCCAAAGGAATAGTTATAGTACCCCTTTCCCTCTATAGCCCTTTTGCTCTTGAATAGTTTCTAAAGGTATTATAAAATCCCGGTCCTCTGAATACCTCGTACTCTGAAGGCGTCTGCTGTCAACACAGCTGGGCTCGGAGGTTTAAGACCCTGCTTTAGCCAAGTGTCACACACCTGTCCCGTGCCAGGCAGGTTCATTGTTGATATGGGCAACGGAAAAGAATTTTGGAGCTTCTTTCATGTTGAAGTAGAGAGCCTGGTACACACACAGGCAGATTAGTGGGCAGAGGAGCCGGGAGGCAGGAAGCAACTAAGTCTCCCAGCACCCCCACACCCCATACCCTCTGGCTTCCTTCTAGTTCTCTCTACTGGTGCTTCTCTCTTAGTCCAGGTGTCTGCATGCATACATGAGTGCACCCTATGCTTTCTGACTTCCTGGCCTAGACGTGCATCGTGAGAGATATACATGCCCTTGGCCCCGTGCTCCTGCTCCCAAGCACTGTTTACATCAAAACATTATCGTGAACGGATAATGCAGTTTAGGAGGAAATCAGGGGCATCGCTGGCAGCCGTAGAGCCTCTTGGTGGGAGGAATGGAAAATCCTGAGCAATAACTCCATTTTCTTTGCAGCAGGGTCACCTGAGGAGTCTGCCTTCTACTTGAGTTTCTGCCAATCTAGGCCTCCTGTTCTGTGAAGTCCTTTCAGCTGAGAGCAGGCCCATGGAAAATGAGCAAAATGCTCAGAAAGAGGTGGTGGCTCTGGGACAGGGCCCCTTTACGATCCCCCATCCCAGTCCTGGACACAGTGACTTTTGAGGAAGGAAAAACAGAAAAGGGTCAGGGATCCTTGGACCTCAGTGAGGATGCAGCCAGGTCAATGGCAGACATGCCTAATATGTGTCTTCTCTTCTGCCATAGGGCACCATGCCAGTGGAAAGGATGCGGATGCGCCCGTGGCTGGAGGAACAGATAAACTCAAACACGATACCAGGGCTGAAGTGGCTTAACAAGGTGAGTGTGGTGGGTGGCTGTGCGAGCAGGAGAGCCAGAGGAAAAGGCTTTCTGGAATCTCATGTGTACATGCAGCCAGAATGGAAATAGTTCTTTGTGTTCAAAATCGTATGCTTCTTTGCTCCAAGAGCCAGTCAACCAAAGATGCTCATGAAAACCTTCAGTGTATCACATGAAGGAGCCTTTTTTATTAGCCTTGGCCCTGAGTTAGCAGTTTCACTCACCTGTGGCCTCTTAGGTTTAGTTGATGAGAAGCTTCTAACTAGTTTTCCTCACTGACTCCTACCCTCTTCTTTCTCTATGCTCTTCTTGCTTCTTTGGTTTGTTCAGGATAAGAGGATGTAGAAGCGCTAGGATTTTATGCTAGAAGTAACCTATACTGATTTTCTTTTCATTCTTCACTGGGCAGAAGACTTTTAGTTTTCTCTTTCAGATGGGGCTTCTCTTTATCATGAAACACTATGTGTACCCCTAAAAAAAGACTAATCTGTAAACGACTCCCTTGTTTGATCAACATCTGTAGACTCAGCTTACTGGTTCTTACCTGTTAGAGGTAAATCAGGAAAAGCCCATAAAAATGAAGAACACGTGGTGGAAATAGAACTGAATTGAATTCCATACGTTAAAACTTGAAAAGTTAGAGGCATCTGCTAGAAAAGCGACCCATCTCTCATGCCTGCTTCCAGGGGGCCTCTGGGAGAAGTTGCTCTTGCACCACCAGGAATAATTACAACTCTTCTGAGCAGATTTCTATTTCCTCTTCTGCCTCTCCCATCTTTTTTTAATTTTGAGGCTGTGATGAATAATTTAGCTGGTCAGGCTTTATCTCTGGATCACATGCTCCAGAGCTTAGCGCCAAATGGTGGCCTGATTCTTACCAGTGGACAAGGTGGTACATACAGCTTGACTGTTTTTTTTTGTTTGTTTGTTTGTTTGTTTTTTAAATATTCTTCCTGGCCTCATTTTTTTTTTTCTTTTCACATAACTCCCAAATCTTCTGTTTGTTTTCCTCTCCTTCATTTTTTTCAGTTATTTTAAATTTTATTGTATTCTGCTTGACTAGATCTATTGAAGGTAGTCCTTTCTGAAAACAGGAGGAGGGTTGGAAGTAAATAGAAAGAAATAAAACATATGCTCCTTCCATGTGGCCTGTCGCACATCCTAACATAATATATGGCTCACAGCATATCTTTCTCAGTTTGTGGGAGCTCTTAAGGTTTGAGGTTTGTCTCCTGAATGGGCTCCGCCAAAAGAGAAAAAAACAAAACAAAACAGGTAAGAAATCAGGTTGTACCTTGGCCAACTCAGTCAGGGTGTCTGGGAGGGGTGAGCAGGAGAGTTGAAGAGGCAGGGGCACTTAGTGGAGGAATAATAATGGTGATGCTGGTCCCAGTATCACAGCCAAGTGCCAGATACTTCACTAACAAGATACAGGCGTGAACTCACATAATCCCCAGCCATGAGGTACTTTCTCTTTTCTATTTTACAGATGAGGAAACTGAACTAGAGAGAGATTAAGTAGGGTTATATTTGGAAGGACAGATATTATTGCCCATGCTGATTTAGCGTGTGAATTTGAAGCGAATGTTTCTAAATTCTGAAGAGAGAAGTAAACTCTTCTTGCGATTTCTTTTTTAAAATGTATCCACCACTTTGAGCTGGCTGGATGCTGTGGTGAGCTTTCAGTGCCGTCCTGTCTCTTTTTAGTCCTCTGTCGTAGATAGAACTTTGGGCCTTCAGTAACTACACTCAAGCCCCCAGAGTCTGTAGCTGTGACCTATTTGGAGAAAGGGTCTTTGCAGAGATCTCGAAATGAGACCGTCCTGCACTATCCAGATGGGCCAGTCCAGTGGCATGTCCTCATCAGGGACAGAAGATGATGCAGAGAGGCCATGGGAGAAGGTGGCAGAGACTGAAGTGATGCAGCTGCGAGTTATGGTGGGCCTGGAACCACTGGGTGCTGGAAGAGATAAGGATTCTCTCTCTAGAGCCTTCAAAGGGAACATGGTGACTTCTTGATTTGCGGTTTCTAGCCTCCAGAGCTATGATAGAGTAAACGGCTGTCTTTGTAATTTGTTTTGGCAACCCTAGAAAACGATTGCACTTTCAGTGTTGTTTCACGATGGGGCTTTCTCGGTGGCACCTTCCTTCCATCTGCTGTGTCCAGGTTTTTCTGCTAGAAAAGATAGTGGATTTCTCTTTGTGTAACTGAGCTTGTAACCCCTTCTGAGTGACTTTACCTTCTGAGCTTCGTTCAGCTGGCTCTTTTTTTTTTTTGAGACTAGGTCTCGCTATGATGCCGGGGTAGTCCCGATCCCATGGGCTCAAGCTATCTCTAGCCTCAGCCTTCCAGGTACCTGGGATTACAGGCGCCTACCACCGCTCCCAGCTACTTTTTGTGAGACCAGGTCTCACTATGTTGCCCAGCCTAGTCTTGAACCTGCTAACTCAAGCAATCCCTGGCCTCTTTGCCTCCCAGCACTTGGATTACAAACACGTGCCACCACGCCTGGCTCAGTTGGCTCTTGATGTGTGAGTTTGCTTTCGTAGCAGAGAGGGAAGGGAGACCCCTCTTCACTGTCCTTGGGCTCCTCCCTCAGCATGCTGGTTGAAGGAGGGGAGCTAGCCTGCATCTACCCAGCCAGTTGTGGGCAGTGCTATTGCTGCCACTGTGGACCTTGGATTGGGGTAGGGGGCATTTTTTTCCAAAGTACCACTGAGAAGCTTCTTCTAACTTACAGGTATCTTCTAACTTATGCTTGTTGTCTAAACTTAAGTTACATCATCCATGTAAATACTTAACAGACCCCAATATAATTTTCTTCCCCATTCATAAGCATTTCATCTAAAAATCTGTATTTCGAATGCTTTGAGGTCATTTCAAAATCATCTTCCTCCACTGAAGACTATTTTTAATAGTCTTTAATAGCCCTGTCTGGAAGAGGGTTTGTCATTCATTTATGCCTTGTCACAATCAGAACATGTGGTAGTAAAGTCGTTTCCTGACAGTATAGTCTGTATGATAAGAACATTTTCAGTTTTTTAGTGTCACTTCTGCATTATTTATATTCAAAATGGCTTGAACATTTCCAAAATGTCTTTATACACCTGGTGTGTTCAGTCAGACCCCAGTGAAGGCCACAGGTTATGTTTGTTCTAATTTAAAGTCTCTCCCCATTACTGCTGTGACAGTATGGATGGAACTGGAAAAGATTATGTTAAAGGAAATAGAAGATCAACTAATATTGGAGGTTTCATTCAGATATGGAATATAGAGAAGCACAAAGGAACATTCAAAACTAAATCAAAATAAACCCTCAAAATCTGACTGCAGAATTGAAATGACTAGGAGAGTAGCCTTTCCTTCTTTCCTTCTTTTTGTCGTTGTCTTGTGGAAGAAGTCTTCTGGATTTGCCCAAGTTTGTGTGTGGTTTCCCTGAGCCTTTAATTCTTGAGGGAGGCAGGAGGCATCTACATTTAGGCTTGTCTCTCTCCCTCAATCTTTTTTTTTTTTTTTTTGAGACTAGGTCTCGCTATTTTTGCCCGTGGAACCGCAGGCTCTCGTTGCCCAGGGTACTCAAGCAATCCCAGCCTCAGCTTCCCAGGTAGCTGGGATTACAGGTGTGCGCCACCACGCCCAGCTATTTTTTTTTGAACTAGGTCTCGCTATGGGCCCCAGGTGGGACTCGAACCGCGATCCCTAGCCCTGGCCGCTTCATAGGCTGAAGCTTACAGGCACGAGCCACCGTGCCCGGCCCTTCTCTCCCTCAATCTTCACACTAGTTTTCTATGCTCTTATTTGATGTTGTAGACCTGCGTGGACCCAGGAGCTAGCCACCCGCCTATCATAGGAGATGAATAGGTAGTTCAACCTTCCCCTCTCACTCCCTTTAAAGCAGGCTTGTGTTTATGTGATGATCAGGCCCGTCCAGGGTAAGCAGTCCTGACCTAAACTAAATCAGAACATCTTAAGAATCTTAAGAATCTCTTAAGAGAGAAGAATTAGAGATGAGAATTAGTTTCCACTTGGATTCAAGATACCTTTGGTCTCATTACCCAACGTAATCTTAAGCTTTTCTTTTCAACTCAAGCAGTGTTTATGTCTCCTGTCTTCAGGTGGATCTATATGAAAATAGGAGTGGCCGGGAGTGGTGGTGCATGCCTGTAATCCAAGTGCTGGGAGGCAAGAGGCCAGGGATCCCTTGAGTTTGTGGGTTTGAGACTATCCCTGAGCAACATAGTGAGACTTAGTCTTGAAAAAACAGGTGGGCATGGTTGCGGATGCCTGTAATCCCAGCTACCTGGGAGACTGAGGCTGGGAATCACTTGAGTGCGTGGGATCGGGACTACCCCGGGCAACGTAGCGAAACCTCTTAAGAAAAAAAAAGAAAGGAAATAGGAGTGGTCTTAGGTTGCACTCCTTCTGGACATGATGTGTACAAACACCACATGTGCAGATTGGACACTCGGGGTTTCTGTTGGTGGTACACTGAGTCTACACAGGCATAGGACACTATCGTGGCCTTCCCACAGAACACAGTGAGCTCTGGCCTGAATGTTTGCTGGGTCAGAAGCTTTCAGTTTGATTTTTTCATTCACTCATTTATTTCATTTTAATCATTCTATAGATACATATATATTAGATTCATAGTTATAGAGGCATATGTCTATGAAGACACATAACACAGTTTTATGTCTTTTTTATTGCGTTAGCATTGGTTTACAACAGCATGTGCTTTAGGGATACAGGTTCACACCTTTTCAGATGATTGCCACTACCAAGGCACCAATAATTCTCCACCGTAGTCCATTTGGCTTCCTTCTGCCTTTATTCCCCATTCCTTGCCTTCCCCTTCTGGTAGCCTCAATGCTGCAGTCAGATTTTTAAGGGCCTGTTGTGGTTTAGTTTTGTTTGTTCCTTTGTTTTGTTTCTCTGTATTCCACATCTGAGGAAACCTCCAATGTTTGTCTGTTTTCTATTTCCTTTGGCGTCATCCCTTCCAGTTCTATCCATAGTGTCACAAACAGCAAGGGTTCATCTTTTTTTATATAGTTAATTAGTATTCCATTGTATATAAACCATATCTTCGTAATCCACTCATCTGCCAATGGGGACTTACATCGTTTTCATAATTTGGCTATTCTAGATAGTTCTCCAATAAACATAGGCATGCATATCACTTCGAATTAGTGTTTTTGTATTCTTTGGGTAGATACCTAGGGGTGGAATTGCTGGAGTGTATGGAAGATTTGTTTTAAATATTTTTGAGACACCTCCATACTGTTCTCCATAGAGGCTGGAGCAGTCTACATTCCTACCAGTAATGTATGAAGGTTTTTTCTCCACATCCTTACCAGCAGCTGTTGTTTCTGGTCTTTTTTGACAGGTGTGAAGTGGTATGTCATTGTGGTTTTGATTTCCAGTGCCCTGATGATAAGTAATGAGGAGCATTTTTTCATGTATCTCTTGGCCAACTGCATGTCTTCTTTGGAGAAGTATCTGTTTAGCTCTTCTGCTCTTCCCCCCCGCCTCCCTTATTGGTTGTTTTCTTGTTTTTGAGTTGTACATGTTCTTTATAGATCTTTCAAAATCACTCTTTGTTAGATGAATTAAGTGCAATAATTCTTTCGTACACAGTAGGATATCATTTTGTTTTGATGATTGTTTCTTTCACCTTGTAGAAGTTTTTTAGTTTGGTGTAGTCCCAATTGTTTGTTTTTGCTTTTGTTTCCTCAGTCACTGGAGTCACGTCCCCAAGACATCACTAAGCCTATCTTGCAGGAGTGTTTTTTTCTATGTATTTTTGGTTTCATATGTTACATCCAAGTCTTTTTCCACTTTCAGTTAATTTTGTGTATGGTGGGAGAGAGCGTTGGACTTTCACTCTTTTGCATAGGGGTTGTCCTGTGAATAAATAGCACTTGTTATTTTTTGTTTCTTTTATATGTTTGCCTTCCTTGTGAGTTTCTCATTTAGCATAAAGTTTTCAAGGTTCATCCATGTTTTATAGCATGTGTCCTTTTTGTGACTGAATAATACTCCATTTTATGCAAGTACATTTTCTTTTTTTTTTTTTTTTTTTTTGTGACTAGGTCTCCCTATTTTTGCCGGTGGAACTGCAGGCTCTCATTGCCCGGGGTACCACAGACTCAGGCAATCCCCAGCCTCAGCTTCCCAGGTAGCTGGGATAACAGGCGCGCGCCACCACGCCCAGCTATTTTTTTGGAACTAGGTCTCGCTACGGGCCCAAGGTGGTACTCAAACCGCGATCCCTAAGTCCTGACCGCTTCATAGGCTGAAGCTTACAGGCACGAGCCACCGTGCCCGGCCTGCAAGTACATTTTCTTCATCAATCAGTTGATGGACACTTTTGCAAGTAGTGCTGCTATGAACGTTAATATGTAAGTTGTTGTTTGAACATCAGTTTGTAATTGTTTAGGTATTTATTCAGGGAGTGAAATCAGTGGATCATGTGATAATTGTGTTTAGTGCTTTATCACAGCGCTTGCATCATTTTGCATAGAGCCAGCAATGTATGAAGCTTCCATTTTCTACAAATCTTCACTAACACTGGTTATTTTCTGTTTCTTTTGTTTGCCATCCTTATGAGTTTGAAACAGTATCTTACTTTTTGATTTGCATTTTCCCAATGCTCAGTGATGCTGAGCATTTAATTTTCTTACTGGTCCTTGTTTTCTTTGGAAAGGGTCTATTTAGGTTCTTTTTACCCATTCCAACAGCACTCATAGTGGGTATTGCTAGGTTCAGCATTACTTTGATGATTTCAACCATTTTGCATGGTTTCTGTGAGACAAGGATTGGTAATGGTTGTGTGTGTGTGTGTGTGTGTGTGTGTGTGTGTGTGTGTGTGTGTGTGTGTGGTCACAAATGTTTAAAAATTGTACCTACTCAACTAATTTTGTGTCTTGTTGGATACGTTTTATTTTTTTCTTTTGAAAGATTTATTTGTAATTAATTAATTAACATGTTTCTCCTGCCACCCTACCACCTGTGACCCATCACTGATTTCCTTCCTGTTCTTTCCTCTTCCCTGGCCTGTTCTACCCCTCTCCTCTGCCTTAGCTGGATGTTTCATTTCTACAGTCAACTTGTTAGTTTTTATCATCTCTTGTCCTTTTGTTTGATTTATCTAAACTCCACATGTAAGTGAGACCATCTGGTATTTATCTTTTTCCTTCTGACTGATCTCAGCTAGCATAATCCCTTCCAGCTCCATCCATATTGCTGCAAATGGCATGGTTTTTATTTTTTGATTGCTGAATAATATTCCATTGTATAAACATATCACAACTTTTGGATCCATTCATCAGTCTGGGAGCATTTGGGTTGTTTCCATATCCTGGCTATTGTGAATAGTGGCTGCAGTAAACATAGGGGTACAGGTTTCTTTTTGAATTAGTGTTTTTGTGTCCTTTGGGTAGATTCCCAGAAGTGGGATTGCTGGGTCAAATAATAGTTATATTTCAATAGTTTGTCTTCCCCACAGCTTCCCTTAGCGGCTGAACCAGTTTGCATTCTTGTGGGGTAGATTTTAAATTGTGTCACCTCAAAACTCCTTTGACCTAGAAAAAAGTATACCCATAAATTCTTTAAGGATCTATATCTTTAAGCATAAAGCTCTTAGCTTCTGGTTGTGTACTTTAGGAAATGTTCTTTCAATGAAATCACATCTTTTCCATTTATACTCACTTTGCCATGAACATCAGATACCGCAGTAAGTGATTTTGCTCTCTGATTTTCATCAATACTGAAAAATTCTCTCAGCCCATTTCTGATGGCAGCCCTTTTCTGATGGCTGCCCTTTTGAAAATGGTGAACCTGAAACCCTCCTCTCTATTTGGATTATACAAAATGAACAAGGAAGAATTTATGAAAAGCCTCTTGCTTTCAGTTCTTTATTAACTGAGTTTCAAATGCGGTAGAATTTTCCCTTTTCACCGCTTTTGGGAACTCTCAAATATTCTGAAATATTTTTAGTCCTGTCTTTGTAATTACTTCTGTGACGAATCACTGACCCCCTTTTGGGTCCATTTAGAATTCTTTCTCTCTCTCTTTGGTGTTGTGAGACTAAAGTGGTGGAAAACCCCTACTGACATTTTCTTTTTTTCCCCAGTGTGTTATGCAGGGATTCCCATACCTGGAAGTTAATCAGAACCGTCTTGAGAGTTTTAATAAGTATACAATATTCCTGGTCTTTGACCTCCACCAGGGCAAGTCAGTAGATCCCTCCTAATACAGGAGATCTAACGCTAAACTGTGGGAGACAGTGTGTATGAGACTAAGTGATTGGATAGAGGAACATATAACCTTAATTTTAAATTTAGACATTTATTATCATAGGTACCTTGGCTAGGTAATTTAATTCTTTTCCTCAGTTTCCTCAACTGTAAAATATAAATTACATAGACTAAGCTCATAAGCTCTCGGAATCAGAACTGAGAACATGTGAACTTGTGTCATCAGTGTTAAGACGATGAGACCTTGATAACGGTTGGTATCCAGGGAGCTAGTTGGACCATATTTACATAGGTAGTTTTCCTGTGTCACGATGTTTCCAAACAGTAAGTTTGGCAGCTTATCAATTTTGAGTTAACTCTCAGGTACTAAGGGAGCTAGAGAGGGTCTGATATAAAAAGATCTATATTGAGGTACTTTTCTCTAGAAAAAAATGTCCTCTCCACATAATCTATACATCTTCCCTCCTACTTCATGTTATTTCATGCAGTAGTCATGTAGGGAATAGACCATCATCAAAACCTTCTATATATCTGCTGGCCACACAACAGATTGACATAATTTGTTTTTTTTTTGTTGTTGTTGTTGTTTTCTTGAGACTAGGCTCACATTGCCTGGGGTACCACGGACTCAATCTCCAACCTCAGCTTCCCAGGTAGCTAGGATTACAGGCGTACACCACCATGCCCAGCTATTTTTTGGAACTAGGTCTCACTACGTTGCCCCAGGCAGGATTCAAACCATGATCCCTGGTCCCCGCTGCAGCTTCCTAGACTGCCACTTACAGGCATGGGCCACCATGCCCGGCTAATTTGGTTTCTGTGACAGTGACCTTAGATATACCTGACTTGACTTCAGCAACTCCTGGTGGGTGTTATTTTGGAAAACTGCCTAATTTTTAATTTACCTAATGCAGATGGAATTCCACTTTATCCAGTGATGGAAGTAAATGACAAAAATATGCATTAGAAGTTTTAAACAGTGGTTAGTTATCTGTAGTCTTATAAAAGAGGCCCCAGATAAGAGAACATAAGGGCGTACCCCAAAATCATCACTTTTTTTTTATTTGAGACTACGTCTCGCTATTTTGCTCATGGAACCGTAGGCTCACGCTTCCCGGGGTACCATGGACTCCAGCAATCCCCAGTCTCAGCTTCCCAGGTAGCTGGGATTAGAGGCACGTGCCACCACGCCCAGCTGTTTTTTGGAACTAGGTCTCGTTGTGTTTCCCCGAGCGGGACTTGAACCGTGATCCTTAGCCCCAGCTGCTTCATAGGCTGACGCTTACAGGCACAAGCCACCGTGTCCAGCAAAATCATCACTTTTGCCATTGGAATACATTTCATTTTTTTTTTCCAAATTCAGTATGGCTCTGCACCTCACCCAGCTAGACGGCAAAAATTTGGGGTTCAGTGGGGGAAGTAGACTTGAGTTACAGTGGATTTTACCTCAGTGATCCTCAGTGGGGAATTTTACTAGCTAGATCTTAAGATTGGTGAACTGATATCCACTGCTGTGATTCTTTTTTTTCTTTTTTTTTGAGACTAGGTCTCGCTATTTTTGCCCGTGAAACTGCAGGCTCGCATTGCTCGAGGTACAATGGACTCAAGAAATCCCCAGCCTCAGCTTCCCAGGTAGCTGGGATTACAGGTGCACACCACCATACCCAGCTATTTTTTTGGAACTAGGCCTCACTACGTTGCCCCGGGAGGGACTCGAACCGCGACCCCCAGTTCCCGCCGTGGCTTCCTAGGCTGCCCCTTACAGGCACGCAACACCGTGCCTGGCCACTGCTGTAATTCTTAATGAACTTTTTAATTTTCAGGAAAAGAAGATTTTTCAGATACCCTGGATGCATGCAGCTAGACATGGTTGGGATGTGGAAAAAGATGCACCCCTCTTTAGAAACTGGGCAATCCACACAGGTATTAAACCCCCTACATCGTTTATAGAAGCAGGTGCTATTGTTTTGTTGCTGTTGTTTCCTTGTCTTCTTTTTTTGTTTAATTGAGATGTAATTGACAAAATTGTAAGATACTTAAAGTGTACTTAAGATGATTTGGTGTATGTGTACGTTTTGAAAGAATCGCCCCCCCCATTGAGTTATCTAGCACATTCACCATCCCACATATTTAATCACCTCCCTTTTTTTGGTGAGAATATTTAAGTTCTACTCTCTTAGCAAACTTCAGTTATACCATACAGTGCTAACTTTGTTCCTTTTACAAATCTTCCTCGTTTATAGTCTCATGGAGCTATCTCTGAAAATCTATTACTGCCCCTAGCCACATTCAGGCCACTTGGGGTACAGACTTCAGTGGTGAGAAGTGATCAAGAAAATTAATTCTAAAGTCCCCCTAAATGAGTATGGTATTTTGGTTACTACAATCCCTAGGTATGTGCCAGAGAAAAGGTAGAATTTATTTGTTCCGGAACTTTAAAACTTGGGTTGAATTTATCTTCCCCAAAAGTAATTGGGACTATATTTATAACAAGATTTGGGCAGGGAGTAACTTTCAGGAACAGGCTTTTAATACCTGAGAATCAGGTGAACAGAAGACATTCCATTAACTGTGCTTTTGAGCCTCTCCACATTCTACCTTCTGCTACATTGATTCTCCATCCTGGGCCACCATCCTGTTTTTTTCCATCTATTTGGCAGAGTGAGGGTGACTGCTTGTCCAGGTTTGCCTGGAACAGCCCTGATTTTAAAAACTTGCGCATCCCGGAAACCTTCTTCAACCCAGGCAAACCCAGAAAGCTGGTCTCTGGAGGCTGAGTCTGGAGATAAAAGGTTCTTTGTACTCCTTGACCAGTAATCCTTTGTTTCCAGAAGTTTTTTTTTTTTAACTTTGTATCTAACTTTCCTCCTCTATTTCTTAACCTTTGGCTATTTTGATAGGAAAGCATCAGCCAGGAGTAGATAAACCTGATCCAAAAACGTGGAAGGCAAATTTTCGATGTGCCATGAACTCCTTGCCCGATATTGAAGAAGTGAAGGATAAAAGTATAAAGAAAGGAAACAACGCCTTCAGAGTGTACCGGATGTTGCCCTTATCTGAACGACCTTCTAAGAAAGGTAGATAAAGAGCACTACTGACTAAAACTGTGATTGCTTAATGCACATTGCAATACCTTTGTGGTCTCTCTGTTTTAACAGCCATCATACTGAGGCTAGAACACCTGTTCACACTGTGGATGGTGATTACCTGACTGGGGAAATGACTCTCAGGTTCCCAAAGAAACATCTGAAATTTTGATCATGTGCAGATTAAAGCAACAGGTTCACTGAGAGTTGCAGACAGAATTTAACTTAAGGGAAATGTTTTCTGCATTTTCTTTATGAGCTAATCCAGAATTGTGGTTTTTTTTTTTGTTGTTGTTGCTGCAGGAAAGAAACCAAAGACAGAGAAAGAAGACAAAGTTAAGCATATCAAGGTAAACCTTGGTTGTTTTAGAGAGAAGGACCCATCGTGACCATATTAATGACTCATATTGTGTGTCATAAAACCAAGTAATGTGATCTCTGTGAAGTACTTTATTTTATTTTGCTGTTGTATTTTATGTGCTTTCCATGTGTCCTCGTGGGCATGTACCCATTTGCCAACTCAAGGACATATATCTCTGCTAGTCCAACTTCACTGAGCAGTTTATGAATGAAGTCATACATTCACACTGAACTTGAACTCTCTCTTCTCCATCTGCTTTCCTTGACTATTGCCAGCTGGCCGCTTCGTTCTAACTGTTCCTGCCACCAGCTACGACTGTCTGATAACAATGAGAATAATTTCAGGCTACTAAGTATATTAATATGTATTGAGTTATATAAACTTATTAGAATTATTAAGTACATTTTATATAAGCCTTCTTGAAATGGTTCTCCATAGTTCGTTTCGCTCCACTTTAGAATTAACTCTTGATAATCTCCAAAGACTTTCTATAGAGGATGTGTTTGTGTATGTTTTTCAGTAGACTATGTGGTCTAAACTGCCCCACAGTGTGAGACTTCTGTGTGGAGGCTGGGTGGTCAGAGAATAGTCAGTTATCCTGTGCAGAATTAAGGATGAGCTTTACTTGTTAAACAAAGTTCAGGCTCTGCAGTCCCAGGCCCAGGCCATCTTATTAAGCTAGAGAGACTAGCTTAAGGTGTGCAGTGGTCCACTTGCAAATGAAGCAACAGGCTCAAGAGAGTTGAGGGACATGGCCCAAGGGTGTGGGACACTTGGCCAAGGTCACATGGTTATTTAGAACTGAACTTAAAGGATGTGCCAGATACTCTGATTTTTTTAATCTAGAATAACTGTTGACAAAAAAAACAAAACAGACAAACAAAAAAAACCCTCAAACTGTCCAGATAACCAGTGTTTTAAAAACAAATTGTAGCCAGAAAAAAGTACCCCTAAATTTACTTCAGATAAAGAAAAATTTACTTCAGATAGGTTACTAGGGAAAGTGGGTAGAGTTTGGGGGAAAAACCATTCATCAACTGTTTCAGACCTCTTTACCACCACTGTGGAAATAAATATTTCAGGGAGAGTATTTTAGAAGTGATAGCAACAATTTCACTTTCATTATTTTTAGTTTGTGACTTTATTATTTTAAAGACAGCACAACTAAAGATAATTTCAGTTGAAGTTTTTATTGTGAAAAAATTGAATACGAAAAAAAAGCAAATATGTAAAATTTACTTAGACCAGCACCCCAGTTTCAAGATTAATCAGTTCATGGCCAGTTTTATTTCATTAATACCTTTACACACTGCCCTGCATCTAGGGTAAAGATAGTTGTTCTTGATCTACAAAAAAATTTCATTTGGTTCAGTTCAGTATTAAGAATCAAGTCATTACTTCCACAAATATTTTAGTATATATCTTTAAGAAAGAAGCACTTTTTTTTCTTTAAAAATTTTTATTGTTGAGGTATATTAGTTTGTTTTACTACATAGGTGTTAGCTAGATATGTCATTATAAATCCACATTTGTATATACAACATTATGCACCATTATTTAAACAAACTACTTGCAATGAAACCATGACACTAATTTGATTATTAGACATCCTAATAATCCTGTCATCCTTATAATAGCCAACCTTAGGGCTGGAAAAGTATGCGGTTATGTACATATTAGAATTGATAGTACCTAGTGATATAAGGAAAAGGCCTCTGTTGTCAGTGGCAGTGGCAGTGTCCCAGCAAATTGTGGAGGGTACAGCCGTGGGGGAGAGTTGGCCATATTGGCCGAGGGAAGCAAGGGAATTTAGGTCAGGTTCCCTTCTAGCAAAATGTGCATTGGGAAACCCTTCAGTAAGAAAGTTATGATTCATACCTGAAACTTGTCCTCAAAGGGACATTGTTCCTTCAGAAGTAGGCAAATGATTCATCAGAAATAAAACCCAAGCCAACCTTTGAATTTGAATTCTACTCTGTGGTAACAGAACATGGCTAAGATCAATGGATTCCCCAAGTGTGTGACTTCTACCCCCACAGGGTTCACTTAATGTCTCTAGAATATTTCTAAGCTTACCTCTCCAGGTTGGCTGGAATTAGATAGTTCAAGGGCCTTATCTCTACTGACCTCTTAATACGTTACTTTTTGTTGTGTGTCAAAACACCTAAGCTCTGAGTTAATATTTCCTGTGCAGATATACCACTGGATAGAGCAAGTAGATTTCTTCCACTGAGATGTATCTTATGTTTAGTAAGTACATATGAAAACTTGCTAAAGAAACAGGTTCTTCCCAACCTTCATTCTGTTCAAATTGAATTCAACTTAAAGCACTAACAATGTTTAGCACATGTAAGCTAAGTGCCAGAATTTTTCTTGGGTCCCTCAGGCAATATATTACAATGTTGTGTGTTCCCAAAGCTAATAGTTTCCCTAAGTCTGGGGAACCCAAGGCCCTTTGGTCATGCCATAAAAGAAATACTGCCTTGCTCTGTTGTTCTCTTTGTGAACATACCCTGTACCATGGTACTGGGAGAACTATAGGGACCTGAGGGGAGAAATCAAATAGTGTCCAAAAATTAACAATCATGTAAGAAAATAGATTAACTTAAAAAAAAAAAGAGGAAAGATAGAGGTGTGGTAGCTGATATTTTGGAGCCCCTACTATGTTCTGGCTCATTAAATTCTCATTTAGTTCCACCTGTGATGGGCAAACTATTTCCTTTTTGCAAATGAGGAATTGGAGGGACAAAGTGGTTGAATCATTTTTCCAAGGTTATACTGCTTTATGGAGCTGGGATTGAAATCCAGATGGCTCCAACTCCAGGCCCTGTGCACTGTCACTGAACACAATGCCTCTTGCCCTTTTGGAATCTGTGGGAAGTAGATCTCATTAATGGTGGTCATTTCCCAGCACCAGGAATATTACAGATGAAGGCCTAGAGATTAGAGTTGCTGTTTGGTCTTCACTGCATGAGTCAGGAAAATGGCTGAGCTAGAGCTGGAGTTCATATGAGGAAACAAAGAATGTAGATTGGGTGGGTTAAAAATTAAGACTTCCTGCCTCATAGGGTTGTTTGCTGTTGAAATATACATGCTGTGAGATATAATGTGCTTTCAGATCAAAGCACTGATGTTATGATAGAAAATACAATGGAGGAAAGCCTATGAAGTTGTTGGTCAAGAGCAGCCTGTGGACTCCATGGCCTTGGTGGTGTGGAATGTTCCCCTTTCCAGGTTCAAGTCCCTGGACTACCTTTATGAAGTCCAGCTGTCAGCCTGATGTTGTTAGCAGAGAGATCTAGGGATGCCCTTGACTTTGGCTTTGAGGAGATTGGGTTTGCATATTGGGGACTTAATTTGAATGGACAGTGATTTGACAGATAATTACATTTGGTCTCTGGGGATGGGACATGTAGACAAGGGCCTCTGTCCCAGGGGGGAGACAGAATGAGCTTGAAGCAGTCCAGTGAGTGGCCCTTAGCCACTGGAGGTCATCTCTGTCTTCTAAGTCATCCCCAACCCCTCCCCACATCCAGCAAGTGTAGCTTTAAAACCAATTAGAGGTTTGTTTTAAGGATCTGAAGAAAGCTGCCTCTACCCCTGAACTCTGTTACGCTAGAGTTTTCTGTTGCTTTTGACTAAAATCACTTAATTTGCACATTAAACCTTGGATTCAATCTTGACAAAAAGTGTTCTTGAGCATAAATATTTGGCAGTTAAGGTAGTGTGGAAGAGACTGAACCCAGAGTCAATGTTGATTTTTTTTGTTTGTTTGTTTAGGGTAAGAAACCAAGATTGTTTGATTTACATGAGACCCTATATCTAAAATAAGAAAGGGAACATGTACATGCACACACATACATGTGTACATACATTATTATATATAATATATATATTATATATACAATACATGCATAGCTATAGCATATAATACATAATGTCATACTTTATGATATAGTACAAATTAATAGACAATGCGTATTATAAACTGAATACCCTTTCCTTTGGCTTCCTTGCTTTTAAGATATACATTACATACTTATGTATATAATCTATATATACATATATGATAATATAGAATTATAATACATAATATATCTGAATATGTTAAAATAATCATAATGTTAGATTTCTTGTAAACAATATGTAATGTATATGATACATGGATAAATAATGTATAACTAAATACACATAAATTATATGCATAATACATGCATGTGCTATTTGGATTGGGATAGTCCTATTCTATTCATTTCCAAAATTTGGAAGATCTCTGCTCTACGGTGTAGATGCATTTCACCGTGTCATTTCCTATATTTTCCTTCCAGAGTGAGTGTATGGTGAGATAGTTTTTTCAGTGAAGACTGAAATCGACAGGTTCATTCTGAAGTAGAAATGGGAGGGCTGACACAGTGTTCAGAATAGCTTGACTCAGTTTCCCTTGGGAGCAGTGCTGCTCCATTCCAGAAGCAGTGGGGAACACAGGGTAGGAGGAGGGTCCATGATGTTGTAAGTGTTCTGCCTCATTCGCACCTGGAATTTATGCAGGATGCAAGGGTTGATTAAGAGAGGAAGCTCCTAGAATTGAACCATGTTGCATGACCACAGGCTGAGTTTGAGTCTTCTGTCTTTCAGGCTAAGACTGGTGTGGTCAGGAGATGCTGGAGAGTTGATGTTGTCTCTGAGTTAGTTTTCTCAAGTGTGAAGTGCTAAAAGTATCATTTGCTACTAGTCAAACTAGATCAGGTGGAACACTTACAGACCCTCAGTTGAAAAATCAGAATAATGTAGAATTTTTAATATATGCAAATGGCCCTCGTTACTTCTATAAGACATCTAGATGTAGGATGAACAAAAATGATCTTAGAACCACAAAAGAAGCTCATAAATAATGAGTAGTCTTTCCATAATTCCTTCAAATGTCCTGTTTCGTTCCTTTTGAGAAAACTGAGTAAATGGATATGGAATAATGAGAAGTGGGACATGATTGGGAAGACAGAAATGGGAAAGGGTCATTGAGGAAACCATTAAGAAAGGAAACTGGATCAGTAAGAGCCAGAGAATTACAGTCCTGTCAGAGGATTCGTATCGTCAACAGGTGGAGGACAGTCCTTCCTCTTGGATGCTAGAATATGTGGTTGGAGGGAAGGGACCTTTTCAGTGAGGAAAGGTCATTGGACTTGGGCCAGCAGAGTTTTATTGGTGACCTAGGTAAATAGTGAGCACTTATTAATAATAAGTACCAGGTGCATATTTATCTTATTTAATCTTCACATCATGCCAACAACTTGGGTTATATTAGTTTCCTTCAGTTTACAGCTGTCCACAGATTAAGAGAGGCTTAAAGAGGTGAAATAAAGTCGTGCATGTAGTGAGGTAGAGGAGCCAGGTTTGACCCCAAGCTAGGATGGTCTTACTTGGCCTCTCCCCACACCCCTTCCCCTCCCCTGGAAATTAGATGCTTGATTGTACCAGTGGAGTGGAAGCCAGACTCTAGGCTCCACCAAGGTGAAGGTGGGGAAAGCAGATGCTGGTTCAGAAATTTAGCTCTAAAGGGGAGAGAAGGTGGTGACCCAAATCACAGACAAGTGAAGTGTTTTTTTCCCAGAAAGGACAAACTTGTAAAAGAGGGGAAATACAGCATGTCACAGGAAAATGGTGTATCTCACCAGCCACGCTTGTGTGATTTTTAGAATTGAGTGATACTGGAAGTGAGATCTTTGAATTCATGGTTGGTAATTCACCAGGTTGAGGTCATGAAGAATGAGGTAGGTAGTATCCCCCATCTCCCCCTTTCCTACATTATATCCCTAAGATTTGGGGTAGGGATGCACTGATTTCAAGTAAGCACATACAGAAGCTGGTGAAGACAGGGCTGTAGTCTGCTACTCTTACTGTTTCAAAGCCTCACATGATCTTCTGCTTCATCTTGTGTTCTCTCCACCCCTCCAATCTCCTCTCCATATTGGTTTCCCATAAGAGTGTGTGGCTTTTTCTTTTTTTAACCCCTAACTTATTTGCTGTCATACACACAAGTGCTACATTTCCTTGAGGAAAAGCTCTTCTCATCACAATGTTGAAGGTCAGCATTCCCCAGGACAGACTGCTCCCCCACCCTCCTACCCCCCAGTAGGTGAGCATTCTCAGAGAGAATGGCAGGATCTACCACACTTATATAAAGCAAGATTTGACTGTCCTAAGGGAGAGGAATTTATCCTCATTGTTTTCTTTAATCAGAATGGATAGTGCCTTGGGCCAGACAGGACATTCAGAAACTGGAAAGGCGTTTGGGATTTGGGGTTGCCTGACTGGAAGGTGGGGGATGGACTGTTTAGGTGGCTAGAGCCCAGTACAAACCATATGTGAGAAGAAGTCATCACCACTTCCTCTGGGTTTTGTTCCCGAGCCAATTATTGAGGCAGAGCTTTTTCTCAGAAGTAATTGTAAACGAGGTGTGACTACTCCCTCAGAGAGACAGCCAGGAGTTGACTTTTAGAATTTGAAGAAAAACGTGGACTCAAGGCAGTGTGCTGCTCAACATAGGCATACAGAAGTGTTTCACCTCAAAACTGTTGTTCACAGGTGTCAGCGTTCAGCAAGGCAGGCCAGGCATTGCTGCTATGACAGCCTTGAAGGAATATGAGAGACCAGATACACGGCAGAAATATATTTCCACCACTGCAGACTGACGTAGAGAAGTAGGGAAAACATTTGGGACAGCATGACTTTAGCATTAAAGAAAGTAGACAGAGGGGAGAATTTAAGCTAAGAAAAGGGAGGGAAAAGGAAGTATTCTCAATTCTTTTTTCTTTTCTTCTTCCTAGCAAGAACCAGTTGAGTCATCTTTGGGGCTTAGTAATGGAGTAAGTGATCTTTCTCCTGAGTATGCGGTCCTGGCTCCAACTATAAAACATGAAGTGGATAGTACGGTGAACATCATAGGTAAACTGTTTTGACATCTCATTTTTCATACACATGAGCAGCCCTGTGGGGTCTAAAATTTGTACATTGTGACTTGAAATAACTAAGTCAGTGGGAGGAGGTCTTAGAACCATCTCAGAATGCAAGTTCCAGCCCCCAGATTTCAGGCCTAAAAATGGAAGGCTTGTGAGGTCCAGATAAAAGACTTAGATGGCTCAAAGTCAAGAAAAGAAGGTTGAGCGAGAGTCCAAGTAGATCAAATGGGTTTTCCCCCTAGTGGCTAATGATTTGTGATTCTCAATCTTTCAACAGTTGGTGATGTGAGCAAAAGTCTTATTTATTTGGGGAAGCAGGAAGCAGGAGGACGCTCATGTGTTCTCTTAGCATCTGCTCCATTCCAGATGTGGCATATAAATGGGCCCATGACATGTGGTCAAAGGGCACGCTTTGATTCCATAAAGGATTCTGAGTACCTTCTGTATACAAGACCCAATAGTAGAAACAGGGAATAAACTGGGCAGTGGGGAGACCCAAGTCCAGTTTCATGGGACAGACAGCAAAAAAAGCCACAGGTTAACGACAACCTTCCCTCGGTGATAAATGCTTCCAAGGAAAACAATGGAGAGAGGGGAGAGAATGACCTGGAACCAGATTTAGATTGGAGGCCTCTTAGAGGAGCGGGTCCCCAAGAAGCTGGAGGCTGTGGGAGCAGGCAGTAGTAGTATAAGCTGTGGACTCTGGAGAGGACTAGAGAGAAGGCCTAGTGGGTAGTAGTGGAGGCTGCTTGGAGCTTTGGTGGTGGGTGTGATGTGATACATCTCAAGAGGTGCAAACATACAGCGTGTTGTGAACTTGTACCACCTCAGTAAAAATAATCTTATTTAAATTGGAAAATACAAAACCAAACAGCCCAGGGTGGCTGAATACTGGGAACTTGGGAGAGGGGCACCAGGTTGGACCAGAGAGAGCAGGGTCCTGGGCATCTTTGCCAACCATGGGAAGGAGGTTGACTCTTCTTTGCAAACTGCTAGAGGGTATTTCTTACAAGAATTTTTAATTGAAGTAGAACAGACAGTAACGCACACAGATGTTTTACATACACACACAGTGTAAACACCACCCCCTGGGAGGCTTTTAGGCAGGAGGTGACTCGTGTGAATTCCTTCTCCATAAAGTCCTGCTGGGATGCCTGAATGAGCGGTGGGGACTGTGCCAGGATGGACACCCAAGTGAACTTGGATTCCAGCTCAAGCCCCAAAGCCCAAAACCAGGCATTTTTTGTCCTCAGCCACCTCCGCGCCATGAAACTTGGCTGCGTTTTGTAAACATGCAGGACTTCTGGTGCTGGTAAGAAGCAAGAGTCTGTCGGGCATGGTGGCACATGCCTGTAAGCGGCAGCCTAGCAAACCACGGCCAGAACCAAACATCACGGTTCGAGTCCCACCGGGGGCACGTAGCGAGACCTAGTCCCAAAAAAATATAGCTGGTCGTGGTGACATGCGCCTGTAATCCCAGTACCTGGGAAGCTGAGACTGGGGATTGCTAGAGTCTGTGGTACCCCTGGGCAATGTGAGCCTGCAGTTCCACAGGCAAAAATAGCGAGACCTAGTCTCAAAAAAAAAAGGAAGATTCTGAGTAGAGCTGCAGACTGCGCAGATATGGGTGTCTGAAGTCTTAGCTGAGTCCCCTCAGAAGGCCAGTGTCAGTCACCCCTCTGTCCCCTGGTTCCCTGGTGTGGAGTTTAGGAGTCATGAGTTGGCATTTCCTGAATGTTGAGATTCTTTTGCCAAACGCAGTGGAAGGGAGACTCGGAGTCTGTTCCCTGGAGGCTGTACCTCAGGGGCAGCTGTGGCCTGGCCTGCTCTGCACACATACTGGCAGTTGGCTCCACAGTAGATCTTGAGCTGAGAGTCGTAAGAGATCAACGTTCTTCTCACTTCCCTATGAGGAACCTGCAACTCTGAGGTGAGGTGACTTATCTGACCAGCAGCTCTGCCCTCTTTCCTCCTGGGCCCCATCGCCCCACAAGCCCAGCTGCTTCCCGCCCTCCTGGTAGGTTATTTATCATCCCTTTCTCAGCAGGCAGTCCCTGGGAAGCTATGCCCATTGAGCTCTTTTAAAACAGGAAGATCTGGGCAAAACTTCAAGCGCTTTCTTGTAAGATTCAGCTTATTTGAGCACATTGCTTGGTTTCTGGAGCTCCTTTTAATATATGAGGCGAATTCAGCCTCAGATAAAATACCAAACAAAAGCCAGAATTGAATCAGAATTTTCTTTACTTTTTTTTTTTTTTTAAACATTTCAGTGAAGTCTTCAGTATGCAAGTTCTCTGTCAGAGGGATTATTCTTTGCTTTTTTTGGTAAAAGGTACCTTTTGGTATGATTGGTGCTAGGTGAGTTCATAAGCGTTTAATGAGTCCTTACTTCTGGGGCAAAGATGAATCTCGGGTTGGGTTAGAGACTCACCTGCTGGATGAAGGGATTCTCTTCCTTGACTTAATAATAAAATAATTATGGGTGGCAGTAAAATGAGCTTGACTATCTCTTTATAATTAATTGGTGGCCCTTATGAAAGTATGTAATTATATATGAAGTAGATCCATACAAGTATTTTAAAGAAATGGGTAATTTGTGAACACTGCTCACAATAGCTCTACCCCAGATTTGCAGCCCTTCACAGAGCTTTTGTCTGCACTCCTCCACGTGACCATTAATTAGCCATCTCGGTCTGTGTGATTTGTGGATGGAGACAAGAAACACAGGGATTTCTATTCCAAGGCACCATGGAATTGGAGAGATTCTCTTTTGCTTGCTCTTTAGCTTTTAGAAATGCCTTATTTAAAAATGACACCATTTCTTGCTTTCATTTCATTTGTTTCGAAACCCAGATTTCACTTCAGTTTTTTATATTTAGGTGCCAGGATGAAAGCTTCAAGGTGTTTGCATTCTACTTTGATAAGCATATGTTTATGAGCTTAAAATTGGCAGCTGAAACAAGTGCCTAACATGATCACACATTTTTTTTTTCCCAATGTTGTCTGTAGGTTCTTTAGCTAGGGCAATCGATTGGAAATCAATAATTGAATCCAGTGGAGGCTGGTGCATTTTTATTTCTGACAGGGTTGCTGTTGGGTAGGCAAATCCAGTAAGTGTGCAAAGCATGAAATGTCTCGTTGCCCTGACGAATGAACTCTTGCTTGACGGCTGCTGTTTTGCTTTTCTCGCTCTTGCTGCAATGCAAAGTAGGAAGACACATGCGTGTGCTTGCAGTTGTCAGCGGGCTGTGCCCTGTGACAGCTGAATATTCTCTCTGACTTAGATCGCTTCCAGTGAGGAGTGCGATGTGGCCCTTCTGTCCTCTGGCTGAAAGCACAGGTTCGGTGACCTCAGGACCTACCCCTGTTTTTCCTTTCAGGAGGAGGTTATTTTTGTTTTTACTTTTCTTTAGCGCTGAATTATTTGTTGTGTGTGGTGACTTCTGTTTTTAGCAAAGCGGAAGAAGCCAACATGTTGAATTGTTCTGACAATACCCTGCTGGCTTCTTGCCCAGGTTAGCAGTGCTTTTGCTAAACTGTATTGACATGGTCTCCATGTCAGTGGAGTGTAAAAAGTTTGCAGGTGCGGACATTCTGTCTGGCTAGCCCAGGCAGTGCTTTATAACCTCATTGTGTTTCTTGATAAAAGGTAACTCCACCCTTTAATAAAACAAAGACTGCCATGTAACAAGGGAGGCTATTCATTGCTCTTGAAGTGAGTCAAACAAGCCTGAGTGACTAGACATGGAGCAATTAGAAAATAATGTAATTTTGATTTTGTCTTAATGTTGACTGCCCAGAATGTACCTGATGGGACTTTCCTTTTCTGTAATTGTTTCCAAATGTGACTGACTTTATCTACAGTAAACCTGGGGTACCTTTTTAAGCCAAGCTTAGATATTAGAATATCAACAGGAAGGAGTGAGGTGGCAGTAACAACTTCAGGACCCACTTTAACATCCGCACAGGTCTTTCATGACATGTGAGGTTGTGGTTGGTGGCCTCTGGTGCCAGAAGTCATGGTGACTTGAGGATTGCCAGACTGTAAACTATGTTTTCAGCATTTTCCAGTTCTTTCGTTTCCTGTTCTTTTCATCTTCCCCAGGTGTATAGGATGTGAAAAGTCCCATCGACAAGTTAATGGCGGACCCCAGTGGAGCCTTAGATGAAGAGCCCTTCCAACTAGAGGGAACTGGGGAGGCTCTTCCATGCTCGCTCTGGGTGGGTTGCCCTCTTGGGAAAGCAGAGCTGAGGGTAGAGACAAGGCATCCCATTGATCCAGGACCCCTGGATGACTGTCAGCAATATGAACCTCCATGTGGGAGGTGAACTAAGATGTCACCACATACCCAGACACAGAGTGAACAATAATCCTTATTTTCCTACGGTTCCCTGCATCTTGGAAGGTCAGGGCACGAGGCTAGACTCTCAGTCATCTCCGGCAGCTGGGAGCTCTGGGCAGTGCAGGCTGACTATCAGCTTTTCAACCTTAAGAAGTTTTTATTTAGCCAAGAAGCCTGCCATCTTTTTATGGGGCTATATATATAATATATTCTTTTTCCTCCTTTCCCTGGCCATCTCATTTATAAATAACTGCCAGGTCTTTCTCTCTTCCTTCAGCATGTTTCTCTAGTCCATCCCCTTCTTTCTATTTTTGATATGACTCCCAGTCACCTTCATTCTCTCCTGAACTCTGCTTCCATTCTGTCTCCCCCTCAACCCTCATCGGCTCCCCACACAGAGACTTCTGTTTAGTGCCCGTCTCCCCATGTCACCATTGCCCCTGGGACAAAGACTCTTGTCTCACTCCTATCCCCAGAGTCCTGCAGGAGTCAGCCCCTGCCCACTGCATTTATCCGTGTTTGTGAATGTGAACAGCCTGGCCTCCAGGTGTGTCCACAAAGAGGGCGAGGTGGGTTGTGGGTCCTATGACTGAGTGGCTGGAAAGGCTCTGTGAACACAGCACAGCAAGAAACAGACAATTGCAGATCCCTGGCCACATTAGCTGTGGACCACAGCCACTTGATCTGGGCTTCTGCTCCCAGACCCTTGACCCTTGAGATAATATTGATGAACTCAGCTGGGTTTTTATTGAGACATGTTATTTGCTCGCCCTTCTAGTGGCACGTGATGCTGTTTTCTCATGGTGAAGAGTGGATAGTGCACCAATCACACTCTTGCTTCATCCCACACCCACCCAACCTGTTGAGCTGGCACAGTCAGGCGCAAACAAGGACATGATTGCCGTCTCTGAAATTACTGTCCCCCAAGGAACTCTCTTCCCACAAGAAGAAAACACTAGCTTGGAAGTTAAAAGATTTGAATTTGTGTCTTAGTTCTGTATTTTTGGCTTACCATGCAATACTGGGCAAACTCCCTAAGCTCTCTGAGACTCAGTTTCCTCATCTGTAAGATGGAAATGATAATATTGATCTTGCCCATCACATAGGCTTGATTCAAAGGTCAAATGAGTGTATGGGGGAAAAAAAATCACTGTGTGGGTGGGAAGTGTTAAAATACTATCTGATATTGTCAAAATTATTTGAAAATAAATTAAGGAAAGTAGCCCTCCCATCTGTGCTGTGTCATCTGGGCTGGTATTAACAGTTTCAAAACCTGAACTTCCAGATAAGGTCAAAAAGAGATTTCTCTCCGTAGTATCATGCTGTTGGTGTGATTTTATGACTGCTACTGTCTGAATGACCGTGGCAATTTCCCCCACCTCTCTGGGTTTCAGCTTTTTTTTAACTGTAAAATGATGAGCTCACTTCTGTCTCTGCTTTTAACAGTTTTCTTTGTGGCATGGGACACCAGTTGCAGGTGGAGCCATTAAGTCAACAATTATTAATAAAGTAAGAATGACCTTTTAAGGTATTAGACTGGTTCATCAGTAGCCAGCCATGAATAATATTGTTGTAGCTTTCAGCAGCTAGGTCCAGATAAAATTACATTCCTGTGGGTGACTTTTTTCCTGGTGTGCTGACCTTGTGCGGGAGATGCTTAGTGGATTTCTAGCTCCTCTCATCATTGGAGAATTTTCTTGGCATCCAACAAAGAGCAGTTGAAAAGTCATTTCACTATTGGTTATGAGCCTAGAATCTCATTAAGGTGAGATTTGGGAGTTTTCATCCCAGAAGGGGCTTAGAAAGTCAACCGTAAGCTATCTGGACTCCTTTAACTCTTTCTGCTAAGAAGATCACATTGCAGCACACTTCAGAGTTGAGCTTTGGGCTGAACTGTAATTGTGATTCTACCGCTCACTGGCTGTCTGAACTTGAATTAGTTATTTAACTCCTAAGACGCTTCTACTCCTGCTTAGAGGTACAGTTACCTTCCTTGTGGGATTGTGCAGGTGTTGCAGATAGGTGTAGGGAAGCAAAGATAAGTGCTCAGGAAGTGTTAGGTGTGTTTTTGTTTGTTTTTTTGAGACCAGGTCTCGCTATTTTTCCCTGTGGAACCTCAGGCTCACGTTGCCTGGGACGCAAGCGATCCCCAGCCTCAGCCTCTAGGTAGCTAGGATTATTGGTATGCGCAACCATGCCCAGCTATTTTTCTGAAACTAGGTCTTGCTACATTGTCCTGAACTCAATGAACTGAACTCAAGCCAGGATCCCTGGTTCCAGCTGCGGCTTCCTAGGCTGCCGCTTACAGGCATGCGCCACCATGCCTGGCCAGGAAGTGTTAGGTTTTGTTGTTATTATTTATTTGTCCCAATACCTGGGGAGTAGCACTTCTGATCTTATTTGCTGCTGCTGGGATTTCCCTGCTTTTCTTCCTGACTTTTAACTTAAAATTGGAACATTTGCATAGTGTTCTTAGTGATGTTCAGATGGACAGAAGTGTATTTCCACTTGGAGTCATATGGCAACACTTCCTAGAGAAAATAGCTTCCTATGAAATGTCTTCCCCACTTAGCTACTTTTTTTATCTTAAGTCAGGGTAGGAAATGAAATTCCATCCAGTTGTGTAACCACCACCATATTCAAGACATGGCCTGGTGGCCTCTGCAGCCGGTATGATCTCTTCAGTTCATCTGGATCTTAAAAAGCCCACTTGACAGAAGTTTTGAAGATTTCTAGAAACATTATCACATGGTTCATTTCAAGTCATCCAAAACCCCTTCGGGGGGGCCGGGTGCGGTGGCACGTGCCTTTAATCCCAGCCTAGGAAGGGAGGCCAAGACTAAGAATCACTTTGAGTCCCACCCGGGGCAACATAGTGAGACCTAGTCTCAAAAAATAGCTAAGCATGGTGGCACGCGCCTATAATCTCAGCTACCTGGAAGGCTGAGGCTGGGGGGATCACTTAAGTTTGTAGTACCCTGGGCAACGTGAGTCTGCGCTTCCCCGGGCAACACAGCAAGACCTGGTCTCCAAAATAAATAAACAAATAAAAAGAAACCTTCAGGACCCTGGTCCCATCACCAAGCAGGTGACGTCATTCATCTCCTAACTCAGCAGAGATTCAGAAATGACTCTGCAACAGCCCTAGGCGTGTGCTCTGACTTGACACATAACATTCCTTTTTCTTCTTTTTATATATATTTTTTATTTTTAAATTTTCATACAACATCAGCCATATTTGTATAGTGGTTGTTCCCCTTAGGCATAGCCCCCCTTCCAGTGATGCACCCCTGTACAACCACCCAGCTCATTCTTAGGCAGCTTCTCAACTCTCAGGAGTGACCATAAGATTCTGAAGTGTTAACTTGGAACGAGAGGCAGAAAGTCAAGGAATATCAGAAGGTCATGTCAGTTTGTTGTCTGGGTTGAGCAGTGGGGACAGTGAGGGAGGGGCGCTCAGGAAGAAGTCAGTGTTTTGGGGTGGTCAGGACAAGACCCCCCAAAAAGCAGGCATTCTCAATACTGCCTGGTGTCCACCCAAACAGCTAGTGTCCTCTCTCTGCTATCACTGCTTCATTGAAGTCTTTAATTTCTCAAAAGGAAATTCTTTCTATTACTGTCCCAACCCCACTCTCTGCTACTGACTTCTGACAAATGAGATCCTTGACTAGGTGCATCTTTCTCTGCCCCGCCTACTACTTCACACTGCTCGTACAAAGTAGGTGCTCACTTGTTTTTTTGTTTTTTTTTTGTTTTGTTTTGTTTTTTGAGACTAGGTCTCGCTATTTTTGCCTATGGAACTGCAGGCTCACATTGCCCAGGGTACCACAGACTCAAGCAGTCCCCCGCCTCGGCTTCCAGGTAGCTGGGATTACAGGTGCATGCCACCATGCCCAGCTATTTTTTTGGGATTAGGTCTTGCTATGTGCGCCCAGCTGGACTCGAACCGTGATCCCTGGCCCCGGCTGTGGCTTCCTAGGCTGTCACCTACAGGCATGCGCCACCATGCCCGGCTAGGTGCTCATTTGAGCTTTGTGGTTGAGTACTGAGTTGGGCATTATGGGGAGACCAGTGAGGGAGAGAATTCCTAGTCAGAACAAAAGTACATAATTAGGAAAATGCATGAACTACTGCCATGGTTTATGCTGCTAGCAAGCTCGATTCCTCTACATGGAACAAATATGCAAAGAAGAAACGAAGGCTAGGATATTGGAAGTTAAAGAGACTTTGGTATAAGTAAAATACCTATGACCTTAATTGCCTCAGAATACAAGGGATTGCTATATTCACCCCTCCCTCAAACACACATGTGGATACATACACATATACATATACACATATACACTCAGACACACACACTCACAAACCCCTATTTGTTTCCCATCTCCCTCAGCATTTTAGGAATTGGGATGGGCTGGCATATATCTTGTTTTCTTGGTGTTTTCTTTTTCTTGGGAAGAGAGACAGAAGAAACTTGAGCGATGTCACTCAATCTGTGTCTGGTGAACTGCATAATTGGTGCTCTCATACTCAAATTGGGCAGTCCAAAAGATAAAATAAGTATTTGGGAGTCTGCCTGCCATATATAGTCTGCCTTCCTTTCTTTAATTTTATCTTTTTCAGGAAAACCTAAGCAGCATCCAATTCTGTGTGTGTGGCTTTGATTACTCCTGTTATCACATCCCCAAGTCTCCTTTCCCAACCTCTTTGCGCCTTTCCTGTCTTTCTGAGACAACTGGTGAATACATACTCTTTTCTAGAACTTTCCCTGCTGGAAATCAGGTCATCTTTTCCTACTTCATGCTAGTCATTTCAACACCAACCCCCACCCCTTAAAGAATTAAAACAGAAACCTATTTGGAAACAAAATTACTTGAACAAATTTAAAATACATTGAGCAATTAAGGCTAATTTACCAAGGAGACTGGGGTGGAGCTGTCTTCCTGCCTAATCTGAATATTCTACAGATAGGTGAGAAGCTATATGACTTTGGACAAGTCACTCCCCATTTCTGTGCCTGAGTTTCTTCACTTATAACTGGATAATGGTGTTAAAATAATGCACATAAACATGAGTAAAACATTGATTTTTTGGCAAAGTGCCTTTAAGTCCTTTGGAAAACATTGTTTGTTCCATTTGTTTTTTGGTGCTAATTTTTAGGGGCATGTCATGCAGCCAATTACTAACAGAATTATAAAGCCAACTCCATTTAAAAGTAGGGCAGGGCATTAGAGGTACTTAAATTAAAGCTACCGTGAGCTATCACTCCACACCTATCAGAATGGCTAACATGAAAACTCACAGCAACATAGGCTGGTGAGAATGTGCATAAATGAGATTATTTATACCTTGTTGGTGGGAATGTAAAATGGGATGCCTGCTCCGGAAGAACAGCTTGGCAATTTCTTATTGAATGAAACATGCAATTACCGTGTGATCCAGCAATTACACTCTTGGGCATATATCCCAGAGAAATGGAAACTTATGCTCATTCAAAATCTACGCATAAATGTTCATAATAGTCTTATTTGTAATAGACAAAGAGTGGAACAAACCTAGAAGTTCTTCAATGGGTGAATAGTTAAGCAGATGGTGGTACATTCATGTTGTGGAATATTACTCAGCAACAAAAAAGAATCAGTTGTTGACTGTGCACCACAAATTGGCTGAATCTCTAAGGAATATCACTGAGAGAAAAAATTTCAAAACGTGGCTGTGAGTTCATTTATAAAATGCCTTGGAAATGGTAAGATTATAGAAATAGGGAACAAGTGCATGGATATCAGGGATTAGAGACAAGGGGAGGTGGCTGACAGAAGTTCAGTATGTTTATGAAAGAGTCACATAGGAATTGCTTTGGAGATGAAACTGAGCTGTTGACTTTGGTGGCAGGAATAAATACACATGTATTACACACTCACAAAGGAGAACAAGTAAAACTGAGCAAACCTGAACAAGGTGTTTAGATTGCTATTAATGTGAATATCCTGGAGGTGATACTATCCTATAATTCTGCACAATGTTATCATGCAGGAAGATGGGTAAAGGACACACAGCATCTCTCTGTATCATTTCACAACAGTGGTGTGGTATCTACAATGAAGTCGAACTAAAATGTTCTAATTAAAGAAAGTTGAGGCAGGATTCTGAGCGGGGTGAGTGGAACCCATCTTATTGGTATCCTGAGGCATCGTAGCTCCTAGTCCTCTAGCCTTGGGATATTGTCCTCTTCCATTATTCTACTTCTTCATTCAGTGTCCATGCTGCCTGCCAAACAGTAAGAAGGCTGGGAGTGTGGCAGTGCTTCCAGAGTTGGATGCAGACAAGGGAGTAGACTTGGGTTCTCCTTCTTTGTTAAGATTTGAGCAAGTCTCCCTGAACCCTAGAGCCAAGAAAGGAAATCCAGCAGTTTGCTTCGGAGCAAGAGAGCAGGGAGCACAAATGGTTTAAAGCTCTGTTTGTCTAGCTCTGGGCCTCCATCTGGTTGCAACGTCTGGTCCTGCAGCCTTGGTTTCACTGGTTGGGTGTGGGGTATCACCACATGTAAGAACCATTGGCACATGTGCTGGCACCAGCTCTGGGGAGCTAGGTTATTGGCAAACAGTTTCTCTGAGACCTTGACACAAACCTAAGACTTGCTCTTAAGTGTCATCATGGCAGGTAATTTGTGAGACCTAAGAGTCCTACCGCTCACTATTTAGCTCTTTGGAGGAAGATTTTCTTTCTTGACAGTGGTGGCTCCAAATTGTGAAGTCAGGCCTCATTGGTGCATGATGACTCTCTTTCTTTGAAGTTGTAGGGCAGTCACATCTGGACAGCAACATTGAAGATCAAGAGATTGTCACTAACCCGCCAGACATTTGCCAAGTAGTGGAAGTAACCACTGAGAGTGACGAACAGCCGGTCAGCATGAGTGAGCTGTACCCTCTGCAGATCTCCCCTGTGTCTTCCTACGCAGGTAAGGGGTAGGAGGAAATCTCTGGAGCTGGCAAGAAACAAGGGGGACAGTCCTAAGTCTAAAGCCTCCTCCATCCCCCCACCCCTTCCGTTTCAGCAGACATCACAGAGAACCCCAGCTCTGTCCTCAGTATTCTTCTTGCTAGAATTCTTGCTTTTATCTTCTTGACCAACATCTTCTGGGAAACTTTAGTTCTCAAAAGTTGTGGGTCATGGCATTTTTTTTTGACTTGATCACCCTTAACCTTTTTTATGCATGCATAGTAACTATGATTTCTTTGGGAAAGTAATTCTTCCCAGTTTTTTATTTGCACAAATTATGAGACATTTGAAAGGTTTTTTTAATGGAGCGTTGGGTTGACTGAGCTGGTAGAACCTTAGGGATTGAAACTCTTCCACTGCCTTCGCTTTTGGGAAGGGGCTGCTTAAGGTCACACGGCCAGTAGGGCTTGGGACAGCATTTGGACCAAACCTTCAGACCCCACGCTCCATTTCATTCCCCCAAGTCTGCCTGTCACTTCCACATATTCCTCTTGTTTTTTGATTTTGTACGGCTGTCAATGGGGCTGGGTGACTGAACCCATTTCTAATTCCCGGGAAATAGCCACATAATTGCAAGAATTGGCTCAGACAGTCACAGGCTCTAGCACCAGATTCTTACATCCTCACACTCAGGTAAATGACTCCTCTTCCCACCATTGTTATAGTGTCTTACATGCTCTTCTTGATGATCTACAGTTATAACTTTGTGGGACTCGATCATAATTAGGAGATACAGATTCTGACTCAGTGTTGTTGTTTGCTGATATTAAAAATGAAAAAAAAATCTCATGAGTAACCACAGTCAGCTCTAATAAATGGTTCAGGGAGTCTTCCCAGGGTCTTTTACTAGCTGCCATGTGGAGAATCCTTTAGTTAGGGGCCACCCCGTGTTAGAATTGAAGTGAAGATTGGTGAATTAGTCACTAAACTCACTTTGTATTTCCCAAATCTCAATTTTTTTTGACCTTAATTTTTAAAATTGCAATAAAATATACTTAACATGAATATTACCATTTTAACCCCTTTCAAGTAAGTGACATTAAATATATTAACATTGTTGTGCAGCCATCACCACTATTCATCTGTAGAACTTTTTCAGTACCTTCTACACACTAGCTCCCCATTCCTCCTGCCCCACACCCTGTCAGCCACCATCTCCTTCTGTGTCTTTAAATTTGGTTACTCTAAGGTATCTCACCTGGGTGGAGTCAACAGTAATTTCTCTTTGTATGCTGGTTTATTTCACTTAATGCCCTCAAGGTCCTAACTTTCTTTTGTGCAGGGAACATCAAAGAGATGTGAGAGCAAACCTTGACCACCAGAAACTTTTTATCAGTCAAACAGGATAAGCTTGTCATCAGTTATTTATTCATCAAACATATTTGGACCGCCTGCGTGTGCCAGCCCCTCTTTGGACTTTGCTGGCCCCCGCTCATAATAACTACTCTTGCTGGCCTGTTTATTGTGCTCTGGGAACTGTATTGAACACTTGGAAACGATGGACTTATTTAATGATCATGAGAGATTAACTCTGCCTGCCTGGGAGCCAGGATTATTCCCCTTTTCAAAATCAGGAATCTAAGACTGATGTGTGTCCAGGGACGAGCAACAGTTAGCACAGCTAGGACCCACATGTTGCTGATGCCAAAAGCCTGTTCTTTACCCTCCACTGCAGTGCTGACCTGGACAATCACGTGGTCCCTTTCCAATCCGACCACACCTGTGATCTCCAGCGCCCACCAGAGGAGGCTAAGCACAATGGTTTTGCCTTAATTTCACCATTGAGATAACTAAAACTTCACACTCTCAGTCACCCTGTTTATATTTACATAACTATGGCTAAAAATGCAAGTTGCTTTCAAGTTTGTGGGGGCACCCTCATGTGTATTTGCCTGTGCATGCTTGGTTTTCGTTTTGTTTTGTTTCATTTTGGTTTGTTTTATTTTAAGGGAATGGAGCTTTAGAAAAAACGTCATGCTTCCCTCTTGAGAAAGACTTTTTTCCTAAGTCGTCTTGGGGGTTCTGGAAAGACCTCTCTGAGCTGTTCTGCCAGCCCTGGCATTTAGCTTTAGCAGAAGAATCCCGAGAACAGCTGATCTGTGCAGAGAGACATGAAAATTTCATTAGCCTTTTCGGGACATTTGCATAGATTTGAAAGGAAGGATCTCAGTGCCAGGCTGGCAGGCAGCAGCGGGTTGTGTTGGAGCCTGGCTTTGTAGCCTAGCCTTTAGTTTCTCTCGTTGCTTTCATTGTCTGAATTCTCCAGAACCTTTTGGAGGCAAGCTTATGGGATGGATCCAATATGTTTCATCACTTTGCCTTTTCTAGAACTTACAGAGACATAAGAAATGTACCTGCTGTTGGACATGGACTGGCTGAAGTCTTTCAGTCAGGGACTTGATAGCATTCTGCTGGGAAAAGCTGCTTTTTGGTGGCATCCAACTTTCTTACTTTGTTTCCCAACAGAAAAAGTTGGTGGCCTGTTTTTCATGAGAAAGAGTTCCTTTGTTCTCCCCATTTAACTGAATGTCAGCCTCCTCTCCCAGCTTTCATTCATTTATTTAGGAACTGGTAGCGGGAGACTGCTGTTTGCTACTTTTCTCCCTACGGATCACCAGAAGATTATCCCAGCATGGCAAAGTAGTATTATAAAACCACATTCAACTTTGCAAGTCTGGTATTAATATTAATATGGAGATCAAAAAAAGATACAGGTACTCTGAGTACATGTAGTTGCATTGGATATTCTAAAGCATAAACTTCTAGTTCTACCAGAGAGGGATGTCCCAGAGGCCAGTCTTCAGAAGCTCTAGAGGACAGTCATCTATTGTGAAAGGTCTGCCTTAAGTGGTCTCTTGCCTGATATGTGACAGTCAGACTTTGTTAGGTGGTCAAGAGTTTGGTAAAAGAAGACCACCAGAGTGTTTTGGGGGAAGGACAGTTGAAATGCTGGAGAATAAATTGAGAAGAAAGCATAGCATGAAGAATTTAGTCATGATAGTTGAGAAAATGGTAATTACCTACCAACCAGCAAGACGTTTGTTGAGTGTGGCAAAGATAAATGTGCTTCGAGAGTAAGAGGACTCTGATTTGGATCTTTTAATCAAGCCTTCCTGTGAAAGCGATTGAGGAAATGATCAAGGGAAAGAACCCCTTGCCAATCAGGTTAATAAAACTTGTTGAGCAAGAGCCTTCCAGAAGTGTACCAAATGTCAGAGTGCAAAGGCTTTAACAACATCTTGTTTCCTGCCCCGTGATGTTCTTGATATGATTTGGTAATAAAAACTGGAATGTCAGCCGACAACTAACACCCTCCTTGGATTGGAGTTCTGCAAGAGGAGACTTTGTGATCATATAATACAGACCCTCTCCCCTCATCCTGGTTGCTCTCAGCGGCTCCAAGACAGGAAAGAGGAAAGGAATACCACATATACCTATTCCACTTTCATCTTACCGTGATACACTTTCACGTTCTTCAGACCAGGGTAGCAAAGCATAGGCAGTTTTTTTTACTCTCCATTGTAATCACAGTAAATATTTTTAAAGCCAAATTCAAACTAATCAAAAGGGAACATGAAACAACCATGATATTTTTGTAGTCAGATTAGCCTGAATACAGCAATTGCCATGAGCTGATTGGGTCATGTAAGAAGTGGTCTTGAGTCTGGGCATGGTGGCGTATGCCTGTAAGCGGCAGCCTAGGAAGCCACAGCCAGGGCCAGAGATCATGGTTTGAGTCCCGCCGGGGGTATGTAGCGAGACCTAGTTCCAAAAAATATAGCTGGGTGTAGTGGCACGTGCCACTATAATCCCAGCTACCTGGGAAGCTGAGGCTGGGGATTGCTTGAATCTCTGGTACCCCGGGCAACATGAGCCTGTGGTTCCACGAGCAAAAATAGCGAGACCCAGTCTAAAAAAAAAAAAAAAAAAGTGATCTTGAGAACACAATGGTGTGATAAAACCACACAAACAGAGGGGAAGAGGGCTGGTGTCCACCCAACAATGCACTTTGGGCCAGTGATTGGGGCAAATTTGTGAGGACCACGGTTATGCTAGGAAGAAGGGCTTGCTTTGAAGGACTGGAGCTTCCAGCATCTCCTGCCCCTAAGCTGAAGGCACTTGAGGTTTTAAACAATAAAGGAGAAATTACAATTTAATGTGGAATCTTCAGAACTTTAGAAGCAGTTGATCTTAATTTAGAAGCAGTATTCTCCAGCTAACATTTGTGTCAGCTGAAAGCATAAGTTAGGAACATGTGTGTCTGCTCTTGTCTCAAACTTTCCCTAAAGTTGAAAACTGGTTCCTCAAAGGAAATTAATATTCTGCGCATGTTCTTGGTCTGCACTCCATCTGACCCACCGGTGTTATTCAGAGCCAACCTCCCAGTCCTTTTCAACAATGACATCTTGGGTTGTGATGGAATCCTAGAATTCTGGCGTTATCTTCTTGATTTTATATGTGTCCAGCCCTCCAAGCATGCCTGGTGGAATTTGCATAATTGTTTTTATTAAAGAAACAAAAGATCATGATGTTCATGGAAGGTAATTAAGAGTGGAAGGGGATAGACCGGCATGAAAAGAAGAGAAACCTTGGCTTCCTAGTGCCGTGGCAGCACCATGTAAAATTGGAAAGAGATCCTGGCATTTCATCAGGGGCCAGAGCAACTTTGGAAAGCAGAGTTGCTATGTTCAGCACAATTGGCCCCGGAATGAGAAGTTCCGTTTTGTTTTCTCCTGTGCTTACTCAGTCCGCAACTTTGGCATATTTCTTAACATTTCTGTTCCTTATTTTTCTTGGGACTGGCAGTACTGATTCCTGCCTCCTCAGGATACTGAGCTAGCATGAGAGTTATATGAGGAGGGAGTTTTCCTTGTGTGTGTGTGAGAGAGCATATGAGTGTATGAAAGAGAGAGAGAGCTAAAGGTTACCCCCACTATTCTAAAATAAAGCATTCCTATTTGGTCTGATTTGCTGTGTTATATTTTGGGTCTGGGAATGGTCAGAAATGTTTGATATAAATTAATGGTAATGGTGTTTGCAGACGTGGAAATACGCTGCCTGATCATACCAACTAGGGATGTTCTCCTATCAGATAGCAGGGCAAGGTGAAAGTAAGGGGGCATCCATTTCTTGTGTCCAGTGTTGCCAGTTTGTCTTGATAGGTAGAGTCATTACCACCCAAGTCCATTGGCTTTCTCTGGGCATTTGTGTCCCCAGAGGGGAGACTTTGGGGAAGTTTGTTTCCTCTGAGTGCAGAGGCCTGTCCTCTGGTGGTTCATGATCGGCCCTTGTTATCACTAGCGTACAGGTTACAGGAGAACAGTGATGGAGAACGTTGCCCAGGTGGGCTCAGTATATGTCAGTGTTCTCCCTCTGTTTAAGGAATGAATCTGTGGCTCAGTCTGTCCGTTTCTTCTTGGGCCTGTCATTCAGAGACAGCTTGCCTGTGGCTGATGCTCTGGGTGGTTGAAAGGGCTCTGTCTGGCTCGGAACCCCCTAGTCCCAGCTCTGCTTCCTGCCTTACGGACTGGAAGCCCAGCCCCAGAGAAGTCTGCAGCGGATGTGGGAAGAAGGCACAGAGCTCACTGGCCCTTCTGCCCCATAGAGGGGATGATCGGGGTTACTTCCCCATTTAGTTTCCTGCTGAGGCCTAACTCACCCTGCACAGGACATTCTTGAATTGTTCACCAGTCCACTTTGTCTTCAGGCCTTGCCTGAAAAATGAGTGGCCCAGTCTCAAGGCCTCCGTGTTTTCTGTGCTGTGCATATTGAAAAACAGCAATGCTCAGCTTTTTTATTGAAAAAATTTTTAAACTTTTTGTTTAAAAATAGCTTGTATGACAGACAGGTGACAAGTAATTGCTACCTGTTGACATCGATCCGTAAGTTGAGCAGTGTACAGATCCAAGGTTGAAGAAAGCTGATGGCGTCAGGACAATCATCCATAACATTTACTGAGGGTGTGCTGTGTGCCAGACCTGGAGTGAAGCCTTCTCTTGTGCACCCTCTCATTTATTTACTCGCCATGGAGTCTTCTTTGGAAAGTGTTAATACTCCCATTTTACAGATGGGGAAAATACAGCTCAATGAAGTGAAGTAACTAGCTCAGTGTCTTTTAGTTGGCAGGCTGACTCAAGCTGGTAACTGAACTAGGTACCTACTGCTACATAACGCAAAGCACAAACTTAGTGCATTTAAAGTGCACACATTTATTATCCAGTAGTTTCTGAGGAGCAGGAGTCCAGGAGTGGCTTAGCTGGGCCCTCTGTTCGGAGACCACTTACCTCCTCAAAGGCAGCAAGGGGCATGGGTCAGAAGTCAGCTTTCACTCTTAGGTCATCACACACATCCTTCCCTGTTTTCTCTTGATTAAAAATGAGACACATCTCACCCACACCCAAAGGGTGCAATCTCAGAAGAAGGTAAACACCAGGTGATTTGGATCCATGGCGTCTGCCCTGGACTCTCTCCCCTCCCATATAACCTTGGTGGAAGGTGAACTTTATAAATCCAAGATAGAGGTACTAAGGGTGTTAGGGGGGCTGTGTGATTTCAAGGGGATATGAGCTAGTGGAGGGGAATGAGTCAAATGAGGGTTTTCTGGGGAAACTGGGAGACAAGACTTGAACTAATTAACATGGCTCAGAAGAAAGGACCAGAGTGGGGTATTGTGGATAGAGCGTTAGTGAAGAAGAGGCTGACAGGGAGGTAGAAGTTAGCACAGGGGCTATGCAACCCAGAGCAGATCCCACTTGGGGACCAACACCCCACCCCGGGATGTAGGGCTTGTGAATAAACAGTCATGCTCTGGAAACATGAGCTACCCCTCACTCTGAACCCATTCTCCGAAGGACACAGACTAAAGAATGACAACCTCCACTGGCATCTCCTTAGTACAAGTATTTGACCTGACCCAGAGGACTGAAATGTTGAGTTTAGTTACCCATCCCTGAAAAAAAAAAAAAAGGACTGCTGATGTATTTTTTTTAATGCTGCCTGAGACTCAAAACAGTTTGCGTGGCAGGAATGATGGCCCTTTGTTTTTCTCTCTGTGAACAGAAAGCGAAACTACCGATAGTGTGCCCAGTGATGAAGAGAGCGCCGAGGTAAGCATGGCTGCCGCCTCGGCTTCCGCAGGCCCTGTGGGAGGCCGTCCCAACCAGCATGGTGGTTGTCCTGCTGCTCGTTGAGTTCCTTTTCTTTTCGTCGTGAGCTTTAACTTTGGACTGGGTGTGTGTATGTGTGTGTGTGGTAAAGTATGCATAACACAACTTACCAGACTTTTGGATTCTGAATTATAAAACGAGGCTGTGGGAACTGACTGGGTGGAAAGGAATCAGTGGTTTCCTTCAGAGAGAACGAGGCTGTGACGACAGGAAAAGGAAATTAAAGCCAAGACCGGGAAATGTTGATTTTCTTACTCCTATAAACATCCCAGTGCACAAGCAGAAATAGAATATCCTGAGGGGCCAGGAGCAGTGACCGGAAATGGAGATTAGAAAGAGAAAAATTATCCCCAAATATACCTGGAGCCCCTCCCTCTGTGACCCCCTGCCCAGAGGTCAGTTGTGTGTTCAGTCTAGATTTGAGTCGCCTGCCTCTGATTTCCCTCTGTAGGCTGGGTTGACACAATGGCAGGAAGCGACGGTAATGGTGATGGAAAGTGTTCCTGCTAACTGCCTGCTTTGTGTCTGTGTTGGAATGAGGTTGGGGTGTGCATAGAGAACCCTAATGATTCTTTGAATCGCTGAATTCGTGATTTCCCAATGTGCTATTTTCAAGTGAAGCCCAGGAGTTCTGAAAAGACTCATGTATTAGATGCTCACATACATTCCAAGCGTGTTTCTTCAAGGTGAGAATTCCAGCTCCTTGACTGAATGAAACCAACTTTGAGGCCAGCTCTTTCCCTAACATACCTGAGCTCTAAGCCACACCCATCTGAAAACAACCAGGGACTAAGTTACTAAGTTTTTCCTCGCTGCCCTTTCTTTGAAAGTGCAAGTTGACTTGGTGATGTGTTGGACCAGCAGTGAGCAGCCAAGATGCCAGAAGAAGGCAGTTACCATGTTGTGATGTCTACGTAGTGACCAGGCATCCAGAGTAAAAGGGAGTTTGGAAACCAACTTGGACCTTGTTTCCCCGACTCATAGTCTTGGCTCTGTTTCTAGGGGTAGCAAATGGGAACTGATGACAAGGAAAGGAAAAACCATTGCTTGGGGCATGAATAACTGTTGGGTATGGATTTCAGTTGAGGGATATAGAGCTGGTAAGAAATTCAGTCTAAAGGACTGTGGTGTCCATTCCAGAGAAGGCAAAGAAAATACATGTCTTCTTTGTTTTCTTTCAAAGGGCCGACCACACTGGAGGAAGAGGAACATTGAAGGCAAACAGTACCTCAGCAACATGGGGACTCGAAGCAGCTACCTGCTACCCAGCATGGCGACCTTCGTGACTTCCAACAAGCCTGACCTCCAGGTCACCATCAAAGAGGAGAGCTGTCCGGTGCCTTACAACAGCTCCTGGCCCCCTTTCACAGACATCTCCCTCCCTCCCTCCGTAACCCCAGCACCCAGCAGCAGCAGACCAGACCGGGAGACACGTGCAAGTGTCATCAAGAAAACGTCAGATATCACCCAGGCCCGCGTCAAGAGCTGCTAAGCCTTTGACTTCCTCGGTGGTTGTTGGCATTTTCTTGGCTTTGTTTTATTGTTTGTTTGTATTTTATTTTTCTCTCTATTTTAGACAAATCTAAGGGAAAAAGCCTTGACAATAGAACATTGATTGCTGTGTCCAACTCCAGTACTGGAGCTTCTTTTTAACTCAGGACTCCAGCCCCTTGGTAGATGCATATCTCTAGAGCCTGCTGGATCTCCCAGGGCTGCTCCCTCAAATTCAAGGACGTCATAGGACCAACACCCACACGGGCCGTGGAGGTGCTGCATTGCCTGCGGTCAAGGTCAAGGCCAGCATGGTGGAGTGGATGCCTCAGAATGGAAGAGAAAATGTGAACTAGCTGGAATTTTTTATTCTTGTGAATATGTACATAGAGCAGTACTAGCGACGTTGCAGTCTGCTTCTGCACCTTATCTTAAAGCACTTAAAGATAGACCTTCTCATGATCTTGCTCTATTTCATAGCACATTCAGCCTCTCCCTTCCTAGCCCTCTCCCTTGCCTCCCATCCCATCCAGTTCCTTTCCTCCTTTTCCTCTCCTCAAAGGCTGAGTTCCACATCCCTGAGGAGGAGAAGAAGAAAATGAACTTCTCCACAGATGTCCCATTTTAAGACTGCTTTAAAAAAAAAAATCTAATCTGCTATGCTTGAATGCCACGCGGTACAAAGGAAAACTATCATGGAGATATTATGCAAATTCCCAGATTTGAAGACGAAAATACTCTAATTCTAACCAGAGCAAGCTTTTTTATTTTTTATACAGGGGAATATTTTATTCAAGGTAAAATTCTAAAGAAAATATAATTGTTTTTTATCTTTTCTACAGCAAATTTATAATTTTAAGATTCCTTTTCTTGTTTATCAGCAGTTGTTATTACATCCTTGTGGCACATTTTTTTTTAATTTTGTAATGGTGAAAAAGCTTTTATGAGCTCATGTAGCAATCAAATTATCCTGTGGATTGATAATAAATGAATATGATATATAGTTAAATTTTTAATGGGCATCACGCCTGGCTCTGTCTGTGTCTACTTTAGAGCACAATTGTGGAACAGCATTGGTAAAGGATGGTTCTTTTTGGGGATCAGACTATTCCCTTGACAACCACAAGAGATTCCCTCTGTGAAGACAGGAATGGCTGTTGGGTGCATACCCTGAGCCAAGTTTTGCCCTTGAGCCACTGTTGTGTCTTAAGGTTGCATACAGGATGGGGATTCATGTCCACTTTGCAAGGAGGAAATAGGACATAAATGAAAATGCCTTTCCTCAAAGTGAAGGGCATCTGTTAATGCCAAATCTGGCGTCACTGTGGAGGAAATCTTGATCGACTCTTCAATGTGAGCAAGTTCCACCTACATCTTTGTTTTTCCTGTGTTCTCATAAGTTTGAACACAACTGAAATTTTATATTTATATCCCACACAGGGCCCAAGCTGACATTTTCACTGATGGGAAATATTGGTTGGGTTCCTACTCTAGGTCATTTTCTGTTCTTTCTGGGAGCTGGGGCCTTAGCTCCAACCCCTGTCCTGAGACTTGAGGGTGTCTTTTCCAATATGAATCAGGAGCCCCAGATGCCATCATCTGTTTTGGCATTTCATAATCCCTCCCTGATCTTGGGGAAAGCCGCTGTACTAACCTCTTGGCTTCCGCATGGTAATAAAATCAGAAAACTGAGATGTAGCTGCCTACCTACTGCCTCAGGGGGGTTGTGAGGAGATTGCTGAGTTAATATTTGAAAAGGTTCCTTCAATGAAAGGACAAAGGGCTATTTTTATGTCTCTCTCTCCCTGTGTGGCTGCAGATATAATTAGTGGTCATAAAATTATCCAGTCCTGAACAAAAATTAACTGAAGCATTTTACTGGTTGATGTGTAGAGTTGAAATGCCTCCTTTGGATGGCTGACTGCTTCCCTGAGGGGCATTTGGGTGACTGCGTTTGCCCCAATTTCACTAGAGCTTTGCTTTTCTTAGTGAAGGCAAAGTCAGGAGGTGGAAAGATGCTCTCTTCAGCAGTCTGTCAGTTAAGACCCACTCTTCTCCTGGGTTCTAAATAAACGCAGGAGACTTACATCAAAACCTTCCTATTCATTCTGATTTTAAATCAATTTAAAAAAAAAAACAGGGACAGAGAGTGGCCTGAGTCTCCAGCCTGGCCGTCAAGAGTTAAGGGTAGCTTGCCTTACCCCTTTCTCCTCCAAACCCTGAGGGGGTACCCAGCTCACTTCATTTGCCGTCAGTAAACATCCCTACTTGCTCCCTCTGCCTCTGTGGTTGTCATCAGACTTCCAGGACTGTTCCAGATGAGAGAAAATTCAGGATTTGAAAATGCACAATTCAAAGTCTAAAGATAACCTATTACCAGTAAGACTGTGAAAAGCAGTTAGGTTTCAGTTATTTCTGAGAAAGACTGTATTATTCCCAAGTACAGCTTACCAGTATTATAGGAAGACAAGCTCATGCTGGAATGCTTGGGGTTGATATGAGGAAGAAAAATACGGTGGGGTATCTCATGGATTCAAGCCTCCGGCCTTGTTGGAAGAAGTAGGGACACGTGCTTGATTCAAGAGGCATCTGCTAGAGCAGATAGGCTTGGGTGTGCGTACGTGTCTGTGTGTGTATGTTTGTCTGTACAGCAAGTTCAGTGTGACAACCTTTGGAACAATACTCTCCATCCTCAGTGACTAGCACCTAGTCACTCCCTTGATAACAGGACAGCTGTGTGCTGTGACTGCAGCGAGAGAACTTTCACCCTGTCTTAAGGTTGAGAGAACCCTGCTTCAAACAGGGCTTCCAGAACACTGTTTGCCAGTCTTTAAATAAAACCATGCTCAGCCATAGCATTTTGCTCCCATGTTTGAATGAAATAAATGCCAGAGACAGTTTAGTCTATTTAAACATATTTACTGAAAAGAAGAGAAATTTGTACACATAAAGAAGAAACAAATCTTCTGGGCATCAAAACCCCTATGTAGTATTTTTTTAACCTAAAGGGCATTAAACTATTAAGTAGCCACCACATAGATAAAAATTACAGGAATGAGGAAGATTAGTGATCTAGTTTCAGGATTGCAAGTTTTTGAACCTGGGCTTTTGGAACTGTTTTGCATGTGAATTAAAAAGATGCTAAGCCCCAAACAGGCCTCCTGTCTAAAGCCAAAGAGATGGAACATTAGACATTCCATTTGCTTGAGGCCATGAGGCATTGAGAGATTCAATCTTTTGAATTCACTGGGTTTAAAAAACCCCGTTACTCTAGCTACGGACAAACAGCCCCTGATAAAAGATGAAAATAAGAACCCAGCTCTTCTGCCAAATTTCTGCAGGACAGAAACAGAAAGCATGCTAGGAGGAGGTTGGCAGGCAGGTAGCCAAGAGGGGTCCCTGGCATGTGGATTCAGATATTCAGCGTCTCAGGACAGATTCTGGTTTGGAAAGAGAATGGAGGAAGAAACTGGTTTTTACTTGTGGGTCTTCAGCTACCTCATCTTGAAATTCCATCCAGGGCCTGCCCAGGGCCGGGGGAGCCCAGCCTGTGGAGCCCCAGTCTATCTGGTTAAAGGCTGTAGTCTATCTGGTTAAGCCCAGGGTTGGGGGAGTCCAGCTAGCTTGAGCTGACCAGCCAGGGGGTCCGGGACCCTGTCTATCTGGTTCCAGGCTGCAGCGGACCCTCTTTCGGATCACAGCCTGTGGGCCTTGAGCTTCCCCAGGCTGTGTCTCAGTTGCATTTGCAGCTCAGTAGATGTGAACCATGGTTGATACATGCAAGGCAGTCACCCCTTCCTCTCCTCCTCCTCCCTGGGAGCCTTCAAACCAGTGTCAAAAGAACAGGGCTGGGACCTTGGCTGCACCCCTCAGGAAGGCGGCCAGCGGTGGACTGGCGGCAGAGAGTCTGCTTGTGCCAGATCTCAGGTCAGGAGATGTTAAGATGGTGGGGAACGTGTTCCCTCCTGAGGCTACCTGGCCTCTGAAGGCTGACGGCGGCCTGTGCACAACGATACCACCCCTGCCTTGGTGCAGGCATCCCAGACTCTGCTGTGCAGACAGATGAGGGTTTTGCAGAGGTTTCCTTCTGTGGCTGTGCTAACAACAGGTGCAGGGGCTCCACGTCTCTGCTGCTGAAAATAGTGCCTGGAAGGAAGGAAGTGGCCAGGCCGAATAGCCGCTTTTAGCAAAAATGTTAAGTCTGTCCAAGAACTTGGGTCATGCTGTGGAAGGATCAAGATATAGGACGTTTCAGAATTTATACACGCTTTAGAAAAAGCCTTCTGGCTGGGCACGGTGGCGCGTGCCTGTAAGCGTCAACCTAGGAAGCCATGGCAGGAACCAGGGATCACGGTTCGAGTCCTGCCTAGGGCCAGTAGCAAGACCTAGTTCCAAAAAAATAGCTGGGTGTGGTGGCGTGCGCCTGTAATCCCAGCTACCTGGGAAACTGAGGTTGGGGATTGCTTGAGTCTGTGGTACCCTGGTCAACATGAGCTTGCGGTTCCACAGGCAAAAATAACGAGACCTAGTCTCAAAAAAAAAAGAAAAGAAAAAGAAAAAGCCTTCTCTGGAGTCCTTTGACCAGTGTCTCAAAAGAAAAGCAGCATGTGTTCTGTTCCTCTAAGCGAGCTGCCCTTGAGAGTTTGGTCAGTTTCTCTGTGTCTGCTCTATAAACATGCTCAAACAGAGATCGCTGGCTCTGTGGAATGTATTGTACTGGGATTGTGTAACTGCCGTTCAGTTAACCCCTTCCACACATCACTGGAACAAAACACCATTGTCATATGCAACCCACTGTGACAAGAAAACAGTTGATTTTAGTAACGCAACTGTTTTTGCAGGTGCAAAAAAATTCCAGGGTGAGAGCATGAAGTTTCAGTTTCGGTTGAGAAGAATATTTGAATGCCTAAGAACCCAAACATCCATCCATGTGAATCAACAGGGAAAGGGAATACCCAGGATATTGCATCTGGCCAAATAAAACCGAGAATGCTCTCATTCTCCAAATTTTTTCTAATGCGCTGGTTCAGCGGTGTCAGCATTTTGAATTCACAAGTCATCCTGCATCCATGATCTGAAATTCAGGATAAATTCAGCAGGTCAAACGGGGCTAGTTCCTTCTGATTGGTGATGGCTAAGACTTTATTCTTTCCTAGAATTAACATGGACAATATTCTTAAAGAATTCACTCTCCAGTCTTCTATGGAGACTGTAAACTTAAACTTCTCTTGCCTTCCCTACAGGTTCTAGCACTGTCAATGCTGTAGCAGCCGCTCTCTGGGGAAGCTCTCATTGAGTGTTTCTAACATGACTATGAACACAAACGATACTTTGCATGTTCAGCCCTAACACATTCAGGTATAGGCAAATGTGAATTTTAGGAGAAAGGTCAGAACTAGTCCAAATCCATTGCTTGAATTTCACCTGGTGTCTCCAGGGAACATTATAACATGGGACTGTGATGACAGAATGAAACCAGAGGCTAGTTTGACAAATCTGCATTTGCATCCTTTATTTGCAAGATTAATTACATTCATAGAAATGAATGTAATTCCAAATGCCTTTTATGGGAGCCCATCTCAGAGATGAGAAACTTGTAATTTAAACCTTTTACAAGTTATGCTTTTTGCCCCCCCGCAGAAGAAACAAACTGGGAGCTAACCTGAGAAATCAGGGGACCCTAAGGACATAGCTCCCCAAACCCCAGGTGTAGGAATGCTAAAGTTATAAACTGCATTATTATTAAGAAAAATATGGGGGCCCAGTTGTTAGATTTTTTATTTAATTAAATTTTCTGTAAAAAATCATTGAGATACTAAAAAGAGCTCGAGGCAAGGAGAACTTGATAAACTAGATAAGCTTTACAGCCAAGAAATAACCTTAGGTGACCTGTAACCAACTTAGTTATCCTGATTCCCTAAAAATGATTGCTTAGGAATGTTTAGTAGTATCTAATGATAATCTATTTTCTGTTAAGATATTGATTTCTATCTTCCAATGATATCACGCACTCATTCCTGTCTCTCACTGAGATAATGCACTCACGTACTCATGAGATGCCCCTCCTCTTGAAATATTGAAGTAGCTCGTTTAAACAATATAAAAAGCGGCCTAAAAACCTAAAATAAAGCAGCAGATTTCATTGCTCACTGAGTTCGTGTCTGTGATCATCATTCGCCTGCCTGAGTTTTTCCTGTCTACCTGAAGCCTGTACTTAGCGGTCTTCCTTGCACGGCTGGTCCGTGACAGCCTTTCTTTGGCACCAGGACCAAAGTGGTTGCCAGAATATGGGACTTTTTTGTTAAAACGGAGATATTCTCAGGCCAACCTGAAGGAGTAAATCACCCTAAATTTAACGCTGAGTTCTAGAGAACAAATGTCTGTTTTGTGTTCTTTGAGGCGTCTCTAGCCCAGGTGAAAGTGTCACGAGGAGGCATTATCAAGAGTATGCTGTTGATGAATCTATTTCTGGTTCATTTACTTGGAAGTAAGTGAATGAAGTTGCTAAGAGAAGTGGATTCATTCACTCAACATTCACGAGTTCTCACTGCTTGCTGGCAGCGAGTGTCAGTGCTATACAGAAGTAAATAAAACAAAGGCCTTGCTCTCGTGGAGCTTAAATTCTGCTCAGGCGCGCTCTCAACTAGTAAGTCATCGTTGAGTGACATGAAACACCATGAAGAAAAATAAAAGCTGGTGCTCGAGCGTGACGGAGATACTCCAAGTTTGCATTGTAGAACTTAAAGACTCGATCAAAGGGTTGGCAGTTGCAAAGACCAGCAGTTAGTGGGAAAGAAGGAAAACAGTGTGTATCAGCAGGATTCAGTTGCAGGAAACAGAAACCGCACTAGCTATTTTGAGCAGGAAGGCATTGACTAGAGTGAAGCAGGTGTTTACAACATTGTTGAGAGGCTGCTGGAGCCCATTGAGGCTTGCTTCCACCCCAGCGGCACCACAAGCGGCAGGAATCTGGAGGCTGTCGCTGGAAGTGTTGTGAGAATAGACTGCTCGTGCTAAAATCCAAGCATCAGCCCCTGTCGCCACCCCCTTCTCTCAACACCCATTAAATTCATGAGTAAACACTGAGGCACACTTTTAGAAAGTCCCTTTGCCAGTGATGACAGCCAAGTCAGCGTTAAGGTGGCATCTGCTTCAGGTCTGACTTGCAAATCTTAGGCAAGTGCATAGCATAAGCTGAACTTAATTCACAATAGGATACCTGATTGGAAACACTAGGAGTTCTAGATTTCTAGCCTCTGCAATGGTGGAAGACCACCGGTCTAAAGAGTGGGGGAGGGGTGGAGAAAGGATACGGGTGCCCAGTCAGGACATAAATGTGCCTCGACAAAACACGCTGCCCAAGGAAAACCTAAGGTAAGATTCACTCGGCCTATGCGTGAAGGAACATAGTGTAGGGGGAGGAGATTAGGTTTTCAAATCAGATCAACAAGTTCTCTAGCCACTTGCTGATGATTTTGGATGAATCTCTTAATATCTGCAAGAAGTGGTTTGTTTATAAAATGCAGATATGAATATCTCACTTGCTAGGATGTTGTAAGAATTAAATATGATGTTATAATGATAGGGGGCATGTTGTAGCTCTCAACCTTATCAACCATGTTATCTGTGTATAAACTAACATCTGTATTTTGGAAAGCTGATCCCAGGTTACCCTTCTTGCAAATTTACATTAATGAAAGAATTTGCCCCTGGGGTTCCAGGGTTCATTCGTGTAGCCCCAATTTTTACATAGCTTAAGTTAGTAATTTCCCCCTAGATCCTAGGTTGTCCTTGATTAGGCAAACCTAGGAAAACCTGGCTGTTATTGAGTGGGCTTAGAAGGAGCTGAGAATCCTTCAGCTAGAAGGATTTCAGAAACTGCTGGTAGTTGCTTTTATTTTTAACAACACAGACAAAAAAATGTTTAAATGCCTTATAACTCTACCCTGCAGAATGAAATTAACTTTTGGTTATGTGGTGATTCTAATTTGCTTCATTCTGAGTGAGCAAGACCATTTCCATTGTGGACCCATTTGCACTATAATTCCCATCAGATTCATGGGAGACGTAACATTTGGACTCAGCAATTTTGAAACTAGGTATTTTTCCACATGCTTATAAAACAAACTATTAGACTTTTGAGCCTTCCTTTTTTTCTTTTTTTTTTTTTTTTTTTTTTTGAGATGTAATTGGCCCATAACAAGTTTGCACGTTTGTTTCAGGTGCATACATTTTTTTGGGAAATTTTATTTATATATATTTCACATCATTTCAGTCCCTGGAGGTCACCCACAACCTCCCTTTCCCACCTGCTCCAGCTGGTCCCCATTCTCCCCTTGTGCAGTTTCATTTGGTTGACCATATATTAGTGAGGTGCATACATTTGATATTTGTACATGTTGTGAAAGGATCACCCCCAGTGAGTCTAGTTAACAGTCCCACGTACAATTAGACAATTGTGGTTTTTTTCTGAGTTGAGGACCAGCTTTCTTGATATTTTCCTACCTCATCCAGGAATATTACCCTCATGCACAGATGAGGCAAGGTAGCCTGCATGGCTCAGCCTAAGTATGTGTCTGGGGTGAGGGCAGGACTCCTGCCTGCTTGGACATCTGTTTGCGTAAATTGTTTGGCATTTGAGCTTAGGAAACTCCTTGGGAAAGAGCTAGAAGTCGGATCAGAGTTCCAGGGGGGACAAGCTTGCTTAAGGATGTTACGGCTGGAACCCTGAGACCTGGGTGGTGGCAGGATCTGCAAGGCTTGTGTCCACAGGGATAGCTGGCCACCCCGCAGGGTCGGTGCCTTGAGGAGAGTGTGCCTGGGACCCTGTACAACAGCCTCTCCACTCTCCACTCTCGTTTCACAGGAGCTTCTTACTAAGCTATTTCTCTGTGGCTTGAGTGAGTATTCAGCATTGTCCAGAGATTCAACATGGTGCATGTCTAGTGAGTAGATTCTTCTCTTTTCCAATGTAATCACTTTAAAAATGGATCATTGACTCATAGTCAATTACATATTCATATTAAATTGACCTGAATAAGTTTAGCAGCCCGGATTTTTATTGTTGCCTCTCCCTGGTCTTACCTCCGAGTGTGAGAACTATGTGCAGTGAAAACTGTTCTCACTTTCACAAGCATCCCCACAGCCTTTCCACACGGCATAACTAACACCCTCTTTTGAACAGGGTGTGGGATTCTTACCACTGAAATGTGCTTTCAGATACAAGTAGGGGGTGAGAGCCCTGTAAGTCCCTCAGCCTGCTGGGGGAGGCACTGGATGCTGCTCCTGCTTGGTGTGGGGGTCAACTGTGCTGTATTTGGCTAGGACTGTGGCCTGTGAGAGGAATGACGTCACCACACGGCCATCTGCAAGGTCAGTGGGAAACAAGGGGAATGATAGGTTAGTTGGACATAAAATATGAGCAGGAAATAAAAGCTGGACATTCTTTGCATAAAATACATACAAAACATCCTGATGACTCTTGCTGCAGTGGTTTTGTCATTTATTGTGTGGGAATTTTCCCAGGATTTAATTTGATAGTAATTCTTTTTTTCATTTGCAATGGAATGATTTTGGCAATGACAGTTTTTACAAAAGTGCAAGCTCAATGAAAAGATTATAGCTCTCTCATTGATTCTTAAGGAAGTGAATGATGGTTATGTAATTTTGCAAAAAATGTTTACAGACACTAAACATCCAACAAGGGAGAGTGGCGACACCACTAACTACAAGCACATTTGTAGATAAAATCTGCTAAGAAGGATCAGCATCTATTTCAAAAGTTAGTTGTTATTTAAAGAAGATGGTTTGAAGATGGCTACTTAACATAGTCCGATAGAAAAAAATGTATTTCCATATCCCGGTGAAGGAGCAATGACTCTATTTAGTTCCCATGTATTCTTCTAAATGAATCCTTTCTATTTGCAATGGCGGAGCCCTCATGGAAGGTTCTGGCAGAACTGCACTGCTGCTCAGCCTATGCCCCACCAATGGATGGAAAAGTCCAGTCTCTCTAAACATACCAGGCAGAGACATTTGGTAATGGAAAATGAGACTTTTCCCATGAAAGAAATCAGCCCCACTAAGTATGATGTATGAGAAAAGCTTGTATGCTAGGTGGAACATTCCATGGCCAGAAACGAGAGGAAATCGTTTCCAACAGCCCTGATAGAGATGTTACTCTTTCCTGTCTAGCATCCCAGTGCTTCTGAGACAGGCAAGAATGAGGGCTCAGGGGCAGAGGCCTGTGTTCCTGTCAGCTTTGTCTTACAGCTTTGTGGGTCTATGGGACTGCATTGACCCAGCTGGGTTACCTGGCTAAAAGATGCTTGTCTGGGATATGATATTGTGATGGAAAAGAAAAACATGTAGTGTAGTCATTCAGGTGACCAAAATATATTTTTCATGTATGCTCGGTTATCACCCATAATTCCTGCCCACAACTCCCCAGATCCTTGGACCTTCCTGAGGACTGAGAATGATAAAGGAGTTTCTTAGTGTGTTACTGAAGGTCATTTTTTTTTTTTTTTTTTTGAGACTGGGTCTTGCTATTTTGCTCATGGAACTGCAGGCTCATGTTGCCTGGGGTACCACAGACTCAAGCAATCCCCAGCCTCAGCTTCCCAGGGAGTTGGGATTACAGGCACGCATCATCATGCCCAACTATTTTTTTGGAACTAGGTCTTGCTGTGTTGCCCCAGGCGGTACTCGAACCATGATCCCCAGTCCCAGGTGCACTCCATAGGCTGGAGCTTACAGGCATGCGCCACCGTGCCTGGTTTGAAGATCACTTTAGAGGAATCACCTAAGAATGAGTGTTGGTTACCAGGGAAACTGACCATAGGACTAGTGGCTTGGAACTTCCGGTTCTCCTAAATTCTGGGGAGCAGAAGAGCCTGGAAGTTGAGTTCCATTGCCAACGGCTAGTGAGTTCACACTTGTCATGCCTACATAAGGAAGCCTCTGCAAAAGCCCAAAGGAGGGGTTCTGAAGAACTTTAGGCTTGACAAAACTGCAATTTGGGGAGAATGGCACACTGCAAAGAAAGTGGAAGCCTCACACCTTTGCCCTACACCTTGCCTTATGTACATCGTCTATCTGGCTCTTCCTGAATGATATCCTTTTAATGCTCTGCTGACCTAGTGTGTAAATGGGCTGCCTGAGTTCTGTGAGTTGCTCTAGAATGGGGTCCTGGGACTCTCTGATGTGTAGCCAGCTGGTCAGAAACACAGGCAGTAGCCAGAGCTTGTGATTGACATCTGAAGTAGAGGATGGTCTTGGATTTAGAGCTCTTAACCTGTAGTTCTGATGCTCTCTCCGAGAAGTGGTGTCATCACAGCTGAACTGGGTTGAGGTATCAGATACCCTTCTAGTGTCAGAGAACCACATGAGCTGCAGGACCTCCATGCATGCAAAGTGGTCACGCATGCCAGGGGGTGGGGGGCTTGGCTGAGCCCCCAAAGGTGACTCTTCTTGAACCTTGTATACTCCCCTCCAGGAACCTCCACCATAGCTGGGCTTGCATTAGTCCCCCCTGGTTCCTATCACATTTCCAATGACAAATTTGAAAATTTGAAAATTTGAATTTGCTCTTTTAAAGCTGGGCTTTTTTTTTTTTTTTCTTTCAGAAATAGCAAGACAAAGTTCTTATTGCTTAAACAGGAAGGGAGGGAATTTGCTGTGGATAAATTTACAACGTGAGTGAAGTATTGTTTGCTTTATAACTTTATTAAAAAAGAAACAAAGCAAAATTAACCACACACCGGACACACAAAATTGCTAGGTACTAATTTAAGGTTAATTCTTAATTCCTTTATCAGATATGTGTTGGTGTTTCCCAATAGCCATACTAATTCAAATGAGGGTTCAGACCTTAGGAAAGAGGTCTCACAGCTTAGCACAGCCATGAAAATACACGTTTGCCTATGAGATGTCAAGAAATGAAATCTAATCTAGAAGAAATTAGCCATATAGTAGTTGAGGTAGGGAGTTTAAAATGAACGTAATGATTGATTCCATCAGCCTTATGAGATAGGCTGGAGCTGGAGAGAGGTAAACAGGACAGTGTGGATACAGGGTTTTAGCTGGTAAGCATAGCTCCAGTTCTGTGGACCAAATAGAATTCTCAAGACATCCTGAAAATGGCTATATTTCTTCTAATTTAAGACTACGTTTTCTACGTTAACATTTATGAAATGAGTGTAATATACACCTTGTCAGAAATAGTTGCTGGGTAGAGGATCGCGGTGCCAAAGAAATAGTTGCTAGTTGCTGGGTAGAGGATCGCGGTGCCAAATTGCTTGGCATTGGACTTAGCCATACAAATTTAGCTGGAGTCAAAGAATTTTCTCACCCACTTTGCTACTCCTGTTTCATTATTTGCACTGGGTGTGCCACACACTGTTAACTTAGATTCATGTCCCTAGTTGTGCTGATAATGTCTTCATGAAGATGAAATTGCTTTTCTGTGTTGAAATAAATGTACGTCACTGTGAATACATAGGATCACCTGGCACGTTGCCAGTTTTGTAGGTGGCTCCATCTCACTTTACAACGCTTGGCATAAATTTTAAGTTCCGTGCATGTTGTTGCACATTACAAGATGCCTTTTTAAAAACTTGAGTAGTATTCCATTGTGTATGGAAATACTCAGGAAATAAATCCAAAAGGTAAAGACAAATACAAGATGACTTCATTCCTATGTGGAAGATAAAGAAATGAAGCAAACGCTCAAACAAAAATACAACTCTTAGACTCTGACATTGAAAGACTAGGAGGGAAAGGATGTGGGTGGGGGTGAGAAAAAGGGGTAAAGGGAGGGTCAACTGGATGAAGGTGAAGGATTAGTAGGACTGCAGTGGTAGATGTAGTGACGGACCATACATGTGAGAAGGTGTGAAATTGTGCTCTAAAAACTTGTAAACCTGTGTAACCTCAATAAATAATGCAAACAAAAACTTTTCAAAGCTGAGGAAATTGGTATGATCAGTTATCAGTTTTATACAATATTAAAAACTATTATCCAGGCTCCAAAATCCTTCCATATTTACTAGTGTCTTTCAATAGACACTGCTTACAATCAGTTTATCTTTGAAAAAGGAAAAACAAACTTTAATTTTAATCAAAAAGGAAATGCCAACAAACTTCTAGGTTTCTTTATGATGCCTTCAAATTATATTGTCAACCTAAGAATGTTGAGAGGCTAAGCTTGAGAGCATAGCTAAAAAGCAGGTGCCCATTAAGTGATGAATAGCTGTGGGTATACAGAGTTATTTGCAAGAACACTTAGCCTCTGATTGTGAAATAAGCTAGAGTTAAACTCTGGCAACAGCATATAATTGTGAAGCGTGTAAGTTCTGTGTCTACAATCTTTTAATTTTTTTTAATATGTATATAGTCAATTGTTCCAGCATCATTTGTTAAAAGCTTTATCATTTTTTTTCATTGTATTCCCTTTGTTCCTTTGTAAAAGATTCGTTAGCTTTACTTATGGGGTCTCTTTCTAGAATTTCTGTTCCATTGATCTATTTATGAGTTCATTGATCAGATCAAAATCTCTTGATTACTGTCACTTTACAGTAAGTCTTGAAATTAGGTAGTGTCAGTTCTCCAACTTTATTCTCCTTCAATACTGTTTTGGTTATTCTTTGACTTCTTTGTATAAATTTTAGAATAATTTTATAGGTATCCACAAATAACTTGCTATCATGTCTATTGAAATTGTGTTGAATTTATAAACTAAATCAGGAAGAATCAAGTAAAATAATGCAATATTAAGTCTTCCTGCACGTGAACATGGAATACACCCTCCAATTACTTAGTTCTTCTTTGACATCTGTTATCAGAATATTGTTTCCCTCATGAAGACCTTGTGTGTATTTGTTAGACTGATGCCCAATGTGTGTGTGTGTGAGACTGATATAAATAGTATTATATTTTTAATTTTATATTCCACTTGTTTGTTGCTGGTATATAGGAAAGCAAAAGCACCTTATAATCCTTTCCTTTTTTTCTTGCTAAACTGTCTTCCTTCTTTCCTTCCTTTCTTCCATAGAAAGACTTCCTTAGGTTCACTTGACACTGTGTCTTACAACAGTGTCGTCTTAGAATTGGGGACATGGAGTTGTTGTCAAACTGATAAGCTGCTAAAGGAGGAGGAGGCAGAGATGATTTCAAACAAGTGAGATTACTGGGTCTCTTTAGAGTAGTTGCTGAAGAAATGAACTCACTAGAGGAGAGTTTCTGAAAGGCAGATAAAAACATAAGCCAAGGGCAGTTTTCTCTACCCTATTAAGAGAGAATGGAGAAAGGCCATATTTGGTTCATGAGTATGGGGAGTGTATCAGGTAGATCAGCAAGAACTGTCTCAAAAGAAGGGGAGGTCATGAAGTTTGTCCATTTGGAATCCAGGGTTTGAGAAGGAGAATGCTTGGTTACCTCAGTGAATGCCTTCACGTAACAGAGAAGAAAAATGGACTCATATGACAGCAATGGGATGAGTACTCATGTGCCCGACACCCGTGTTTCAAGGATTAGATGGGAGAGGTTAGGTGTGCACCTCCTTGAGGATCTTTGAACCTGCTTTACTCTCTGCCCAGACCATTTTCCCCTGGAGGGCCAGGTGACTCTCTTCCTCATCTCCTTCAAGTTTCTGCTTATATTTCAATTTCTCACTGAGGTTCTCTTTGACATAGTAAGAACTGCAGATTTCTAACCCCACCATTCCCTGATTCCCTTCCCCGCATTTTCCCTGTGGCATTTATGATTATGGTCCTATCATCTAGGCTACAATGGAAATTGCTTATTTGTATTAGCTTTTTCTACTCCCATCACCTAACTCTATGTGAGCACCAATAGGGAAGCCTTGTTCCTTGTGAACCGCTGTGGCCTGTTGGAAAAATAATGAAAAACAAAATCGCCCCCTCACTGCAACTTGGAAAATATGTCTACAAAGGTAGAAGGGGAAGAAAATAATTATTGAATAAACATTAAGCCAGGATATGATGCAGTTGTCAGCATCCACTAATGAGACTGGAGAAACAGAAAGAAACATCACTCTTTGATATCGCCAAGTGGATATGAGCCATTTATTACGCACATCCATTTGGAATCAGGTAACAGCTGAAGTCAGGTCCACTCCCTGCCAGGGAACTGGAAGAAAGGACATTACTGTCCATGATGATTTCAGTTCAAAGAGATGGTTCTCAGGTCCTCAGGAAACATTCTTGAGTTATAAGATGTCAAAAGGCTTATTTAGCCATTCAAGGACTTGCTTATATTTGATGAGGACAAAGAAAGAATTTCTTTTTTTTTTTCATGTTGTTAATAAGGTTTATTATAATATGATAATAAAATTTTATTAGAGCACAGATCATATGTTTACCTGTTTTCCATAGCAGAGTTTAGTTGAGCACAGATCATGTGACCACCCCCCCAAAAAAAACCTAAAATATTTACTTTCTTCATAAAAGATATTCGCTGACCTGTATTCTAGACTACTGGCTATATTGTAATGTCAGATCCCCGAGTTTTCATGATTTTTACATGTCATTCTCTATCACACATATACTGCAGAGGCTTCTGAGGTGTCTGTTACCTTTTACCATATCCAAACAGCATGGCATCCCTAATATAGTGGGTAAGTATAATGCCTCTCTGGATGGTAGCAAGGATTCCCTTGAAATCAATTATCATATAGAGTGGGAGAATTGGCACAACTCTGAGGTGAAACAATGAAGACAAACTGCTGTTCCTTCCAGTTAAGGGCAGACTGTTTCAGATAGATTTTTCTAAGGATTGAGGAAAAGCACATTTTCAGATTAAAACAGCAATGGAAAATCCTCTTTGATGAAGTTTATGACAACCTATTATCATTCTGTATGATCCATTTTGTTTTCTGTACTGGACAGATAACTGTCACATTGATAGAGATGTTTGAGGAATCACTGCCCGTTGACCAAGATTTTAATGAAAATAGTTCCAAGGATATGAATAATTTTGGATAGATTATTGTGAAGGATCACTTCCAAGAGATCATATCAGCAAGGTGGTAGAATAGAAAGCTGCAGACTACCCTCTCCATAGAAACACTGACTCAGCAATAAATTAACTGGATTGTGTATTGGTATATTGAAATATTAACAGTTTAAAATAAAAGTGACCACTCATTTATGAGACACTGATAATCAGACACAGAGGCAACGATAGATAAAAGTCTAACGGTGCCAAGAGGTCAATCCCCAAAACAATAGGTTAGCGTATTACAGCAGCAGTATAAATATAGGTGCCAAAATGAGTCTATCTGAGAGGCTTTGGACTCCATGCCCCCAGATCTTTGAAGTCTTTTTTTTTAATTTATTTATATATAAATTTCACATCTTTGCAATCCCAGGGATTTACCTCCTCCTCCCCTCCCCCCCTTTCCCTCCTGTCCATTGTTGTGTGCTTCAGTTTGGTGCTCAGCCTGTTTTGTCTTTTCCTCATGGCTTTTATTTACTTTTTTTTCATTATGTCCCATATATTAGTGAAACCATTTGACTTCTGTCTTTCTCTTTTTGACTTGCTTCTGCTAGTATGATTCCTTCTAAGTACATCCATGTTGTCAAAAAGCCGTCTAATTTGTCATTCTTAATTGATGAGTAGTATTCCATCTTGTATAAATACCACATTGTTTTCAACCAGTCATCTGTTTTGGGGCACTTGGGTTGCTTCCATGTCCTTGCAATTATAAGTAGTGCTGAGGTAAACATCTGAGCACAGGTGTCCCTTTGTACCCACATCGAGGTCTCTTTTGGGTAGATTCCCAAGAAAGCAATTGCTGGGTCAAATGGTAGTTCCATTTTCATTAATTTGAGGGTCCTCCACATAGCTTTCCATAGAGGTTGGACCAGTTTACATTCTCACCAGCAGTGTAAGAGTGTTCCTCAAAGAAAGAATTTCTGGAAGAACAGGGAGAAGGAAGAAGTCTCTTTTCAACAGGCAGAAGTAAGCTGCTTATTTTTAATCTGACTTTGCCCATATATGGCCTAGTATCTAAAATAATACATATGGTAAGTACTTGCTAAATATTTGTGGAACAAATAAATAAATGACAGATTCAGGGTAATTATCTGAAGGCTTAACTCTGTGACTCCACACCCCAATTCCAAACTTTGTTCAATGCAAAATCAACTCATTGGGTTGTGAGTAGACATTTTTTAAAAACATGTTTGAGGTTTATTCAGTGCCATTTTTCATTCAGTCTCATTTTAAAAAAAAGTTGTGTATATATATATTTTACATCATTGTATTCTCCATTTAACCTCCTTTTAAAATAAATATAACTTACGTTAGATATAACTTACATGCAGTAAAATTAGCCTTTTAAATATATTTGACTCAATGAGTTTGGATAAGTACACAGCCATGGAACCATCACTGTAATAATGATGCAAAATATTGTCTTCTCTTCAAAAGCTTCCTTCTTGTTCGTTTGTCATCATGCCCTCCTCTGCTCCTGCTTTCTCTTAGGATTTCCTGTTCCAGAATGTCCAATGAAAGGTCTTCTTACCTATCACATAATGTGTTTGATACTCAAACATGTGGCTGCCTGTGTCTGAAGTTCATTCTTTTCTGTTGTCATTGTAATATTCCATCAAGGGAATGTGTGCAGTTTGTTTATCTAGCGGGTAAAGGGGGAGGGAAAACTTTACCTTCCTGGATCAGTGGCTGGAGCCAGCAAACTGGACTGACAGCCTCATAGAGGGAAGCCTCCCAGAGATAAAAATCCCCAAGAACCAATAGATGGGAAACTTATATGACATTCTAGCAAATGGGTAATAAATTTGTGGTGAAAAGACAAAGGAAAAGTGTTCTGTGCTTCTTGGGGGTGACGAATTGCAGGAAGATAGATAAAAGAGGGAAACTAAGGGAAGATAAGGGTTATTTAGTAAAGTTTGCGCAAACCCCCCCCCCTCTTTTTTTTTGTTCCTACTTTCTGTCTCTTTGTGGCCATAAAACTCCCTCAGGGCAGGGGATTTATGGTAGCCCTCACTTCTCAGAAGTCCTGCCTTTGGATTAGGAAAGGTTCAAGGTAGCTTCTTTTTGTATGCTGATTCTCTGTGACCTGTAGCTCAAAAGAACCCTCTGGCAAAGTGGCTTATTTTGTGGTAGCATTTGCTGATCCCCTTCAAAGGACATTGGATTGTTTCTATCTTGGGGTGGTGATGATAGTGTTCTAAACATCTATTCTAGGTTGTGCATGAACAGTAGCTTTCATCTCATTTGAGTTAATATCTAAAAGTGAAGTTTCTGGGTCAGTGGTGTGTATGAGAGACAGGTGGCCATCTGCCAGGCAGGAAGAGACTGACCAGAAACCAGCTCTGCTGATACTCTGATCTGGGACTTTCAACCTCCAGAACTGTGAGAAAAATAAATTTCTGTTATGTAAACCCATCATATATCATATTTTATTGAGGCAATCTGATTAAGACAGAAACTGATACAACACTGAGTGTCACCATAACTAAAATGAAGCATTGGGAGTGTTAGGTAGGGCAGGAAGAGTTTTGAAGTACATGGTGGACCTCTGGACATTAAGGGGAAGTTTGCTGAGGTCTCAGTAGAAATGAGGAACACAGCCAGGCACCGTGGCACGTACCTTTAAGTGCAGACTAGAGCATGACTGAGACTGGGAATTGCTTGAGTACGCGGGTTCGAGACCCGCACAGGGCAGCATAGTGAGACCTAGTCTCAACAAATAGCTGGGTGTGGTGGCACCTGCCTGTAATCCTAGCTACCTGGGAAGCTGAGGCTGGGGATCACTTGAGACCGTGGTATTCCAGGCAACGTGATCTTGCGGTTTCCTGGGCAAAATAGTGAGATCTAGTCTCAAAAAAAAAAAAAAAAAAAAAAAAGGAACGTATTATTGGAAGGGAAAGGTGAAAGGTGAGCTTTATTCTAAAGTGACAAAGGACTTGTCTGAACTGTACTCTGGTGTTATTTAGAAGGCAAAACTTGGAAGCAATGAAGTTGCATACTTAGCTGAGGAGATTTCCGTCCGTCCTTCCTTCCTTCCTTCCTTCCTTCCTTCCTTCCTTCCTTCCTTCCTTCCTTCCTTCCTTCCTTCCTTCCTTCCTTCCTTCCTTCCTTTCCCAATCCTGTGGACTCAAGTGATCAGCCTCTCAGGTAGCTGGGATTACAGGCGCACACCACCGCACCCAGGTATTTTTTTGAGACTGGGTCTTACTATATTGCCTGGGGTAGTTTTGAACCCGCCAACTCAAGGGATTCCTGGCCTCTTTGCCTCCCAGTGCTTGGATTACAGATGGGCACCACCATGCCAAGCTTAGCTGAGGAGATTTCTAAGCAGTGTTGACTATTCTTCCTGACTGTTCCTAGTAAAATGTAAAAGAAGGCATATAACTTGAAGAAAGAATTGTTATGCTTCAGGGTCACTGACTTGCTTTTTCTTCAGTAAGTCCCTGGAAGGGGCCTTAGAATGTATTCATATGGCCAAGCACTGGGTGCATTGGCCCCACATCAGGGCTGCAAATTGAGACAGAGGAGATGATCTACAGTGGCCACTCATGGATGCCTGTATCCACAGAGAAACTTCTTCACCGACACTGACAGGGGGTGAGACCCCTTAAATCTGACACCAGAACCAGCAGCAAAACAACAGAGATGGGATTGGAGAAGTCAGCCTCTAACGAGAGAGCATGGACAGAGCACAAATAGATATAGACTGGCCGCCCAATGCAATCTTAAGACTGAAAACCTACCAGCAAGGTTCGCCTGGTTCCAACAGCACAGTCCCTCACTCAGTGAAAGGACACTGCCACAGGAAAGAAAGAGACTCAATGGGCTTAGCACAGACTAGTAAACAACAAAGAACAGGGTTTGAGAAAATGGAGGGGGCACCAGAGGGAGGAGGGAGGAGGTATCCCAAGAACCATTTACCAAGGTTGTGATTTAAAGAATTAAATAATAATAATGTATTCAAAGGGTTATGTGTTTATATAATTTGCAAAAATTGGAGGAAGGTGGTCAAAAATTACACAATTATAAGATAAGTATGTAATAAATAAAGATGTAATGTAGGGCCAAGGGAGCTGATGATATAATATATGGCATGGCCAGGATAGCTGATGCTACTTATGATATATACTACTTCTGTTAAGAAAGTAAATCATCAAAGGTTCTCATCAAAAGGGGGAGTTTTTTCCCCTTTTTTCTTTTCTTCTTCCCATTATTTTAAATGTATCTAAATGAGAAGAAGAATGTAGCTGGGATCATCATTTCACACTACATGTAAATCAAACCACCATGCTAAATTTATGCAGTGATATATCTCAGCTATTTCTCAATGAAACTGGGAAAAAAATTACAAAAGTAAGACACTTAAGCAATCAATTAGATTGCTGATATTTTCCACTCTGACTTTTTCTCTGTTTTTGTTTTTCTCGTGTTGATTTTGGGGTAACCCTGGGTGTTCCTTACATTTGCTTTAATGGAGTTTGGGTGGGAGATGTATTTACTTTGGGTTAAATGGGAAAATATTTTGTGGTTTTCTGACAAAATCACGTATAGTTATTAATAACTAACCCGATGAAGAATGACTTCCAGGAATACTCCCTCTTAGGGTGGATTTATCCAGCGTCAGCGGAGAAATGTGCATAGTCACAGAACAATTTACACCACCACTGACAGCACTCTGCAGGGAGAGAGAAACAATGTTTGATATATGTGGAGCCAGAAGCTCCTCTATGGAAAATTTTTCCAGTCATCCAAGTATGAAACTTTCAGCAGAGGATTAGGTTTTCACTGATAGTGACTCAAAAAAAGGCTGTTCTTCCCAGCTAGGAAAAGCGTTGACCATACTCTGTGAGAGTATTCTGTGACAAGTCCACCAGATAAAATTCTTATGTTTTGACAAGAGTTGCATGAAATAGAATATGTTTGGCTTTCTATATTGATGGCATCCAAACTGGTAGCAGTATTACCACTAGTGACTATACTTGTAGCAATTCCTATGTGAAAGTTCAAAGATACCCTCAAATTTGAATATTATCTTTACTATCTATATGACTTCATCAGTAATAACATCTGAAGTGGGAAGGAATTTTTCTAATTTCCTCAGTGATAAAGAATATCTTTTTTCTAAACATGTTTTAAAAACATCTTTTTTCTAAACATGCTTTTTCTAAGCATATCTTTTTCAAACATGTTAAAGAAAAGGTTGCATTATATTTTTATTCACTGTAATTAATTTTCTTTGTAACTTTGTGTGAGGACAGATGTTAACTAGACTTATTTTACAATATATACTATAATCAAATGATTATGTTGTATGCCTGAAACTAACATAATACAATGTATCATTTACACTTCAGTAAAATATATGGTCTATGTCAGTTATACCTCAATAAAAATTTAAATGATTTTATGATATAGAGAATTGATAAGAATATCTTAAAAGTATGATAGAAACATTTTAAACAAGTTTATGAAATATCTTAGTTTTCTGGGCTTTATGGTAGTTATATGACTTGTCAGTTTTAAATTTACATATTATCTTTTCTTCTTTTCTCATTCTAAATGTTGATATTCTTATCTATTTTTGTGTTGATAATGTTACATCCTTTTCCTTAAAAGGGGCCCCCAAATTGTATCAGCTTCAGGGTCCCACAAAACTTGAGTCCACTCCTGTCTATCTCTTCTTTCATCAGCCTAAACCTGTGAGTGATTTCTGTTAGTTTCTCCCTAAGACTGATGAACTGGCCTGAGAAAGAGGTCACCTGGTTTACTCTCTATTACTCTTTATTATCTTTTCAAACTACTCACCAGGACAAAAACCTGCTTTTTTGGGGTTTGATCTTTTTTTAATTAATTTTTAATTGACCCCACATATCTATCTATCTATCTATCTATCTATCTATCTATCTATCTATCTATCTATCTATCTATCTATCTATCTATCTATCTATCTATCTATCTATCTATCTATCTATCTATCTATCTATCTATCTATCTATCTATCTATCTTTTACATTTTTATCTGAACCCTGAGGTTCTCCCACCACCTTGTCACCCATGAACTATCATCTTAATCTCTTGTGTTGTATGTTTCAGTTCTGCTGACAGTTTTAAATGTTTCTTTTCCTTTTGTTTGCTTGCTTTCCCCATATCCAGGATATAGGTGAGCTCATCCAGTATTTTTCTTTATTTTTTCTGGCTTATTTCTGCTCACATGATTCCTTCTAGGTCCATCCATGTTATCACAAATGCTTCAAATTTGTCTCTTTTCATGGATGAATGCTGCTCCTTAATGTACATATACCACAACTTTCTGATACATTCCTTTGGGGACATTTGGGTTGTTTCCATATCCTGGCTATTGTAACTAGTGCTGCAATAAATAGCCAAGTACAGGTGTCTTTTTGAGTTAGTGTTTTTGTATCCTTTGGGTAGATTCCCAGAAGTGGGATTGCTGGTCTAATGGTAGTTCCATTTTCAGTAGTTTGAGAGTCCTCCACATAGCTTTATATAGTGGCTGGACCAGTTTACGTTCCCACCAGCCAAGAAAACATAAACAGTTGGGACTATATCAAATTAGAAAGTTTCTGTACAGCAAAAGAGGCAATAACCAAACCAAAAAGAAACCCAACCAAATAGGAAAAATATTTTGCTCTCTGTACAAGGGTTTGATCTTTTGAAGCTCAAAATTATTGAGTTACATTATGGGAAGAGGCCCTACTAGTTGGAAAGGGATTCATGCCTTCTTCCTTCATTAATCAGAGATGGGCAAAAGTAGGTGTGGAGATAAAAAAAAAAAAAAAAAGGACACTGACTATGAGTCCTTAGACACAGACACTTTTGTGTTGGGTGTTGGAACAAAGAGGTTAATGTTTCCTTCCTGTCATTTTAATCATCCTGTGCAACCATGACAAACAAATATTGACCAAGAAGTTCCTTGTAATTGGGGGTACCTGATATTAGCTTTGTTGAACATTGTAAGAATGAACCAGGAAGCAGGATCATATATAGTGACGTTCAAAACCCTTATGATTTCACTAAAATCTTCCAAGAATTGCCAGACGATGTGAAACTGCAGAAAGACCCTCCAGGATGCTGACAATGGAAAACATGCTCTCGCTGCCTTCTTTTAGGGGCAAACTACCTATTCAAATACTACATAAAAGGTTTTTTTTCTGAAACCAACTTCCAACAAGGGATTAGCACCAATTCTGAGCTATTCCATTTGTCTTGTTTACATTCCTTGTGCAATGTCAGAACACTGTGTTCCCTTGCTTGCAATTGCACAACAGTAGCACTGCCATGTAGCACTGGACAGGCTTCCTGCTCCATCTTGGGATTTCCTTCTGGATGTCATTCTTTGCAAACAGCTTTGGGACCTCTTGTTGGGCTGGTACAGAGAAAACAACATGGGCTTTGGGGACATCAGACAAACCTGACCAAATTCTGTAACCATCTGCTACGTCCTTACTTAATCTGATCCTCAGTTTGCTTTTGTTTTCCCCTCCAAAATGGAAATAATATTATTAGAGTTTTTGTAAGTTCACTGAAAGATTGAATAAGACAGTGTGTGTCAACAAACAGCATGGTGCTCAGCATATTTAGTTCTCCAGTATTTGAAGTCATTGTTTTACTAATGACACTGAGGGAATATATAGTATTCTTGTGTCATGATCTACAACAGCCTTTGCTCAGAGTCTCATGGGAAAATGTTCCACCAGTAAAGGTACTGCTAACTAACATAGCTTCTTGGCTTTTGTAACTGTTGTTTAAAATATTCCATGGCTTGGCAAAAGGTTGTCTTGACGACTAGATGGTGGCTCTGTACCAGGGTTGCTTTTGTAACATCTCTGGAGACGAAGGAGGATTACAGCACTGTTGTCTGTGAAGAAGAAGCAGATAATGAGGTGAAGGGAAGTGTATGATAAGGACAAGAATCCAAACTACCAGTTGTGTCATTTGGACATGATGGGAAATTGATTTCATAAATAACTTTTACTGTTCACATGAATAAATAGTAATAATTTACTACTAAAGTTTTAGGGGCTTATATGTGATCACAGCTAGCACCATCTTAAACAAATATAAGATGGCTTATACTTGACTTTACCCCAGAATTTCAGCCCTGCAATGCTGGAGATTTGGCTATGCTGTGACCAGATAATTGAGGGTGGCTAGTGGCTGACCAAAATATATTACCAAAATATATTAAGCAAACATTTAGAGCATGTCTATGCATTTTAGACTAAAAAGAAGATGCCTGTTGTTTTAAGTCTGGACCCTTGAATGATAAATCATTGTATAGTGTAGAAAAAGTCCCAGCTAATACAGAAAGAAACCTCCCTTTAGCAGAATTTTAAAGGTTCTTTCTTAGAATTACTGCACCCACATGTACATTTTTAGAGTTACCTGCTTAGTAATTATTTAATTAGGGAAAAGATCCAAGAGCCTAATAGTACTATCCTGTTTAGTATAAAATCATTCAACATCTTAAGCAGAGAGAAAAGTATTCCAAAGAATAATCACTTGGATTCCTAAATGTTTTAATGGTAGTAATAGATGACAACTATCAGACAACATTACACAATCTGTTTTGTTTTTCTGTCCAGTCCTTCCCCATCTAAGGGTCCTGTGTAAGCATGAGTCACTTTCACTTCAGTAACTTTGGGACAGGCTGATTCTCCTGGCCTTGCTCATGTGTCCCGCAGACAGCACTAGGAAGTTTGCCAAGTTCCTCAGATTTCAGTCACATAAGGCGAAACTCACTGGACACAAACACTTCCCTTTTCATCCCAGCAATAATTGTTTTATCAGATCACCAGAAAAGTCTGAGTACTGTCAGCTGTGCAGTGTGTGTGTGTACGTGCGTGTGTGCATGCATGCGTGCATGTATGTGCATGCGTGCACGTACACTCACTCGCACACCATGCACACTTTACCCATCATGTAGCATAAAAAGACATCTTTAAGAAGCAACAGAATTCTCTGGAATTCCCTGGAATTCTCTTCCGTGCCAGAACAGCTTCCTTTGTTGCTTTATCTGTCACGGGCTACTCCTACTGAAGCTGGGTTGGAGTGCAGCAGTCTTCCCTACACCAAGTTTCTCATGGGAATGAGGCATTTTGCTTTTCTTTTTTTTTTTGGAGACTAGATCTCGCTATTTTTGCCCGTGGAACTGCAGGCTCACGTTGCCTGGGGTACCACAGACTCAAGCGATCCCCAGCTTCAGCTTCCCAGGTAGCTGGGATTACAGGCGCACACCACCACTCCCAGCTGCATTTTTTTTGGAACTAGGTCTCGCTCTGGGCCCCAGGCAGGACTTGAACCGCAATCCCTAGCCCCAGCCGCTTCATAGGCTGAAGCTTATAGGCACGAGCCACCGTGCCTGGCCTCATTTTGCTATTCTTAGTGGTCGAGAGATAACTCACTTTTTGCACACTTTTCTCTTCTAGAAAACTGACCTATTGCCCCCAAATATTTTTTCTTGCTTCACATAAAATAGCTCCTAGACTTGGTCCTTGTCATACTTTTATCTGGCACTGTATCTGAGACTATGGAGCAGTGATTTTTCTGGGTATTAGTTGTTTATCTGTTAATAAACAGTCATTTCCCTGATTCAGGAACACTTCCCCAAAGGTAAATTCCATGAAACATGCATACCGTTCATACCTGACACTATTGCTGTGGTACTGTGTGGTACTGATACTGGTACTACCTGGTACTATGTCCCAGGCACTATTGCTACATAAGAAGTTATCCCCCCACCAAGCCAGGCATGGTGGCATGCGCTTGTAATCCCAGCTACCTGGGAGGCTGACGCTAGGGATCACTTGAGTTCGTAGGTTTCAGACTACCCCGGGCAACATAGTGATACCTAGTCTCTGAGAAAATAGCCAGTGTGGTGGTGCGTGCCTATAAACCCAGCTACCTGGGAGGCTGAGGATAGGGATCACTTGAGTCTACCAGTTCGATACTACCCTGGGCAATACAGTGATAGCGAGACCTAGTCTCTAAAAAAAAAAAAAGTTATCCCTCAATTTAGTGGCTTAGAACAACTATCTTATTTTGCTCTTAGTACCAGTGGTTTTAGAATTTAGTCCGGAGAATGACTTCTCTCTGTTTTGTGACATCTGGCACCTGGACATCTGCGGTGACACAGCAGTTGGGAGATAAAAATTATATGAAAGCTCATATGGCTGCCTGAGTGCTGCTGTCTGGAATGCCCACTCACGGCCTCAGAGCCCTGCCCTGCCTCACAGCATGGCTGTCTTAGGGTGATCGGAAGGGGAAACTCAGGGGACTTGGTGCAGTTCCCCAACTGGACAGGGAAGAGCCATGGTCCTTATGGCCTTGAGGTTCTGCAGCATCATTTACATGGCATTTTATTTCAATGCAAAGTCGGTCTGTTTATATTTTGGTTCACTTTTCGTGTAACCTTGGAATGGCTACTTCACAAAGGCTACTTGCCAGCACTGACAACTCCAGATGACGTTTGCAAAAATGCATTTACTCTTGGCCCTTCTAATAGAGGCAAAGTGCCCTCTTGCACCACAAATGGGACCTGCAATGGCAGATTTGAGGGCACAGTAGAAGAATAAGTTGATTCCTTTCCAATGCTAATTGGTTGATCAAGAATCTAATTCTGATATATATTAATGATTATCACAATCGCAAATGATTTGCTCGTAAAGGAATTGAGTCACAAACCTGTCCCTGCCCAGAATTAAGAGTTAAGTCTCTATGTCTTGATAGGGCGGTAGTTGCAGGGTCCTAAAAGAGTCTGCAAATGTAATTTTTTCCATCTTTGGAAAATACAATCAACCACAGCAGATTCCACTTTTAAAGGTTTCAAGGGTGTTTGTGTTGCAAAGCTCAAGGTACACAGGATTGTTGCTTTGCACTTAGCAAACCAAGAGCACTCAATACCCAGAGTTGGTGGAAATTATTGGGGTGACTCTAGAGAGGGCTCCAGAGTGGAGGGAGATCAACTCGACATATAGATGGAGCCAGAATTTGCTAGAGTATTTGACTATCAAAGCAAAGGACTAGGAAGTTTCCCTCTGCTCACTCCTCATAATAGTTGCTCTACATTTAAAAGTTTTATTTGTCATTTTGTTTATTTTTTTAAAGATATTTTGAATCTTATTTTATTTTTATTACTGAAATGCCATTATTTCACATCCTTGTTAGTGCTATGACAGGACTCCCAACTCCTCCCATCACTGAAGCGCGCATAGTCTTTCACCACAGTCCTTGCGTTCTCCTGCCCATGCCACCCCCCATCCTTCTGTTTCAGTATACATTTGCTTATCTAAATAGGCACAGAAGTACTTTGGTATCATATAGATTTATAGATTCTCCATTTTTGTTTGTTTGGGACTAGGTCTCACTATGTTGCCCGGGGTAGTCCTGATCCCATGGACTCATGTGATCCCCAGCCTCAGCCTCCCAGGTAGCTGGTTTACAGACGCCCACCACTGTACCCAACTGCTTTTTCGAGAACCAGGTTTCACTATGTTCCCTGGGGTAGTCTCAAACCCACAAACTCAAGTGATCCCTGTCCTCTTGCCTCCCAGCACTTGGATTATAGGCACGCACCACCATGTCCGGCTTTGCTTGTTTTCTTACATTGTTGTAGTCCCTATAGTTCCCCTACTACTATATCACCTGTGAACTATCACCAAATACCCCGTGCTCTTCCTTTCCCCATTTTGACCACCCCTCACTCCCCATCCTTTGCTGTGTATGGTTCTCATTTTCATACTATTACACCTTTGCACATTTTACCTTGACCCCTCCCAACCACTCTGATTTTCCCATTTGTCTTTGTGCAGAAAGGAAATCTACCTGCTTTGACTTTCCACCTTGATTTTCTTCTCCATTCATTTTGGCTCTCTCCTTGCCCTGTAAAACTGCACTTATCTTTCTCTCTAGTTGTGTAGTCCATGTTTTAAAAAGCCTACACCCTAGGTACCGACCAGTCATCTGGAAGAGTTTTGCAAGGCAAATTTATTGAAATTTGTAGCAACAATTTAGTCATCTTTGTATTCCCAATATCCAGCAAGTGTGCAAGATACCATAGTTGATGCAACATAGTCGCTACTTGGAAGTACACCTTGGTGTTGTTCAAGTCAGAATAAAGTAAGCCAATTTATAATACTCTCTGAACTGGGCAATTGTTGTGGGGAATAAAAAGAGAAGCAGTCCTTCCTGACCATGTGCTTCCAGTCTATAGGGGTATTTAAGTATGAACACAGGAAAGGTAAATAATAACAGGGTAGAAGACAGACTAATGGTCCCTCTACCTTTAACCTTTGACCTATGACCTTTGGAAATCATAACTATGTGACTGTACTTAACAAAAGGGGTGTGTATTATCCTAATTTATTCAGGTAAGCCCAGTGTGATTACTAGGGCCCTTGTAAGTAGCATAGGGAGGCAAGAGAGTTAAAGTCATGCAGTGTGAGAAACATCTGGGTGGCCATTTTTGGCTTTGAGGATTGTTGATTATGAGACAGAATGAAAACAGTGTGTGCAAATTGGAGAAAGCAAAAATGAACATCTTGATTTTAGTCCAGTAAAACCCCTTAGAACTTCTTTTCTTCAGACTTTAAGATCACAAGCTGGTTTTAAGTCACTAAACATGCAGCAAGTTGTTACAGCAGCAGTTAGAAACTAATACAATAGCAAAGTTAAATGAATAGTTTTCATAGGTCCATAAATCAGAAATTGCCCCATATTGTCATTGTGGTGGTTTCTATGTAATACCATGTATTCATCCTCCTTTCTCCCTGACAACACACACACACACACACACACACACACACAAACCCCTTTTACAAAATCAAGCATGAAAAATAATTGAATTTATGGGAAAAGTTGAGTTGGGCAAGATCACTAAAAACATATGGAATTCATAATCAGAGTGATAATGGAAACAATAACACTGCTAGTAAAAATATTAGTACATTAATCTCCACTGATATCACATCTGTAGCAGTCATTCTATCCTTCACAGCTTTAGAACAGGGCTAGAAAATTAACTGATTCTTGAGAATGGACTGTCTGTAAGGGTGTTTATTTCTGTTAGTGACCTGATTTCATTCAAATTAAAAACACAATCCTAATCCCAGCCCTCCTGATCAATTATTTTTATTTTTATTTATTTATTTAATTTATTTTGAGACTAGGTCTCACTATTTTTGCCCGTGGAACCGCAGGCTCTCGTTGCCTGGGGTACCACAGACTCAAACAATCCCCAGCCTCAGCTTCCCAGGTAGCTGGGATTACAGGCGCGCACCACCACGCCCAGCTATTTTTTTTGGAACTAGGTCTCACTACGGGCCCCAGGCGGGACTCGAACCGCGATCCCTAGCCCCGGCTGCTTCATAGGCTGAAGCTTACAAGCACGAGCCACCATGCCCGGCCCTCAATTATTTTTAAACACTGGGAGAAAATAAAAATAGAGAGGAGCAGGTTCCAGAAGTACATGCTTTCCTAACTCCTACAGCTAAGGTCCTTCAAATGATTGGATACTATAGGGTTTCAGGAGAAAAAGTCTTACCAACATAGCAACTATAGGATAGATGGGTCCCTCCCACAAATATTGGGACCTCCTGTACATTGATGCGTATATCAGGTGCATCCTCCTCCATGGCTATTCTGCATCCCTGTGTCCATTTGCTCATCCTGTGCAGTCAATTTTTCCCCTTTTGAGCTTCTTCCCTCCATGATTTCAGCTTCTCTCTTTCTCCTCATTCGTCCTCCAAGTCTACCCTCTAAACAAGAAGATGACACCCCCCAGCGGGAAGGAGTTTGTGTGTGCCTCAGCTGCCACGCTCAAGCAGGTGTGCGGCGTCCTCCTCACAGTGCACGCAGGAAGATGTGTGGACTGTGCTGCTGTCCATTGTTGCACCTGCTCTGCTCACAACACCGCCCAGACTCCAGGTTGACCTTGGCTTTTGTTCCAGAAGAACCACACGTTCGTCACAGTGTTTCCAGACTCCCTTCTTCCTGCCTGCCAGCCTGTTCTTCACTCAGAAATAAACTCAGTGATCAGTTGATGCCTGGGACTGGGCCATTCCTAGCAGAAAGGCGTATCAGTGGAGAGATAAAGATGATTAGGGAAACTGAGGTGAGAGGACCTGGAAAAAGGTGTGGTGTTTGGGCACTTGCTATCAGCCCTGAGGCACTGGCCGCAACATGCAGGAAGACACCATAACTTAGAAGAAAATTCACACATAAGTGTTCCATTGTTGAGAGCTGAACATAGAGTACGAGCGAGGACAGACGAGAAAGAATGACACAACCGTAGAGGCTGGGGCTGAATGAAAGTGTGCATCATCCAGCAAATTTTAATGACTTCCACAAGTCCTTATAAAGGTTTTAAACAAAGGAAAAAAGTGGCTCAGGAAGGTACAATTTAGGATGCATTTCAAAGGAAGGCAAATGGGTGAGGGGGGAAATAAAATTGGTAACATTGATTTTTGTGAGATAATTGGGGCAGCTCACAAATGGGTTATCATCTAACATATTGGTTTCTGTGAGGTAAGTGGGGGATGCTCACAAATAGATTATCTTTTAAGGGAATGAGGCATTAGGTAAACTTCCCAGAGAGCTGGTGATGCCTATTACTCCTTTAGTGACATCCATCAACATGTAAATCGTAATCTCTGGGACTGTGAGACTTTGGATTAAGATATCTGAAGTCTCGGCCAGGCATGGTGGCTCGTGCCTGTAAGCTTCAGCCTATGAAGCGGCCGGGGCTAGGGATCATGGTTCGAGTGCCGCCTGGGGCCCGTAGTGAGACCTAGTTCCAAAACAATAGATGGGCATGGTGGCATGCGCCTGTAATCCCAGCTACCTGGGAAGCTGAGGCTGGGGATTGCTTGAGTCCATGGTACCCCAGGC